>JAVRXN010000008.1:79731622-79840213 GCA_033556935.1 Timema podura | reverse complement strand
GCTTGGGCGGGGGAGAAGAGGCAGACAGACAGACAGAGAAAGAGAAGGTAGGAGGGGAGATTAATAAAAAGAATGGAAATCTTGAAAAAGCTTACCTGAAAGTATTGATAAACTTTCAGTATGACCAACCCTGTAATATATTTAAAATAAAGAAATTTGTCAGCCTACGATGATCCTTTTTTCTAATAAATTAAATTTGTTTCATATTCTTATGGTAGTGGTTTAGGGACCTGATTTTTCCTATTATACTTTTTTTTTCCCTTTATCATAGGCAGTTGAGATTATGCATTTCATGTTATTCCCAAGTAAATATTTTAAATTTTATATTGCCTATTTGTTGGTTTTTGCCTATTTCATGGATAAGTGCCTTAGAGCGCCCGTTTCAGCTTAGCATCTTTTCTTTTTAATATGGTATGGGTTTTCTGCTGAAAGAGAGAGTCCATATTCTTAGAAATTGTAAGTTGTGGCATATACTTGTTTGGAGTAGGTTTGAAAATAGACACTTGTTAAATAATGCTCAGCGAGTTTTAATTGGGAGGAGAGCAATGGAAGCAATGGCAGACATTCTTGGGAGGAAACCGAGTGTTGTTGCAGGAGAAAAGTTTAACTTTTTGGGAAATGGCAGTTCTTAAATTTTGTCCCTTGAAATAGTGTGAATTAAAACTCTCTTTTCCAAAACTATAAAAAAAGTATCTGAAAATATAACCCATTTCACTACTAAAAAAAAAAAAAAATTCTAGGAAGTATCTCGTGATTAACAAACGCATGTGACCTGCTTCTGTGGTCGAATGGGTAGATGTCACTCTTGAAGTAGATTGAACTGCCGAAGAGGGGGGGGAGAAATTGAGACTAGAGCCTTGGTAAGGTGTGCTTAAGGTGTTTTTTGCTCAAACGGTTTTTCACTCTCCCTCCATGCAAGTGCAGATACACTTCCATTAAATTCTATTTTCCTAGCTCCTAACATATTATCGTAATATATGTGTATAGCCTGAACGAGTATTGAAACATGATAAAAAAAAAAGCTGTAGGTAATAAAATAGTAGATAGAAGATCAATTTTATATTCACTCTTGTGTATTTTTTTCCCCTTAAGTGCCTATTCTGATGCCTAAATCCCTTATTTTTAATGCCCATTTGTATGCCATTTTAAACATTTTTGGTAAATAAGAATCCACTCCCTAGTAATATTAAAGTATTGGGAAGTTAGACATTTTATAATTAATAAAACTACATATTTTAAAATTATTTATTAAAAATGTATTAAAATATTAACTTAGAAATTAAAAACATATACCAGTATATAAAGAATTATCATAGGCACATAATATTACTTTTGAGGCCCAATTTCACAATTCCTCACTACAGTCTTTGTTGAGGCTTAATAACAGATTAAGAGATAACTCAACCATCAGTTATGAATGTACAAAGGCTGTTTAAGTTAACATTTATATTAATGAGTGCAGACAATTGGCACTTTGTGTCTAACAATAAAATAATAAATATTATATAATAATAATGTAAAAAATTAGGTTATAAGAACTAAAATTCATGAAGTGCCTATTATTTTAGCCAATAATGAGAAATATACATATTATTAGCACTTAATAGTTAAAATATATATATATATATATAAAATCCACTATTTGGAAAAGGTACATATTAAAAAGGAACAAACACACAATATAACTTTTACAATTCACACTTTACATTGAATTATCGTCTGTCAATCTCTATCCTTCACTAGTTTTCGGAATTCCATAGACATTACTGGATATGATTTATTATCTTCTAGTTCAACTTAGACAAATAAAAAGTTTTGTAATAAATATATAGCATTGAGTAAGTTAGCAACTTAAAAATGTAATGGATAGCCTATATCTGAATTAACTTTAAGGTGGCGTGGTAAGTAACACGAGTTAAGGCCAGTGTTTCTGGAATTTGTATAACAAAATCTTTTCTAGCCAAAATAAGTTTTGATATAAAAACTGCAAAAACACTGACTTTAACTCGTGTTTCCTTGCACCCCACCCTAATATCCTTTGCTTAATACATTGCATTCCTAAATTTTAAAAATGACCCCTGGACAAGGAAAAGAACCCGACCACTGAGCTAGATGGGATTAGTCCTCTGCTCAGGGTTTTTCTTCACTCATATTTGAAGGCAGAGTCCATGATGGATGTGTGGAAACCATCGGCTACTATGAGCTATCAATGATACCAGAGCCAGCGAATCGGAAGTGCCTCTAAGCCGCAACTGTATTAACTGCAGCATAAAGCCATTCTCGAATTGTCGGTGGCTCAAAGAAGTCCATGATTTCTACCCACTCATCACAGTCTCTGTCATAAAATATGAGTGAAGAATGACCCTGAGCAAGGGATGAATTCTGGATAGCTCAATACGTTAAGAGGGTCTAAGGTTCAATTCCCTTGTCTGGCTGTATTTTCAAATTTACGAACATGTTACTTGATGCGGCTATATCTGCAAACTATAGATCATTTTAATTCCTCAACAAATGTTTTAAGTTACCAAGTACTTTATTAAGATATTGTAAAACTAGACCTAAATTAGTTATTAAATAAATACAATACAACATACAATTTACTATATTCACTTAAAGTCAACACAAGTATATATTGATTAAAGTAACACAAGTAAAATAGTAGTTTGATATTAACATAAAATCAACCCAATAAAATAGTAGTTTTGAATATTAACATAAAATCAACCCAAATAAAAAATAGTTTTGAATATTAACATTTCAAATCTTTTATTGCAAGAGAAAAAATGGTTTGGTGAAATTTCTTCAGGTTAAATAATTTATTTTTATAAAAAAAAAATTATTTTTCTTTTAAATGTTAGTAAGAAAATTCTTAAATTCATTTTGGTTAAAAGCTATTATAAATTACAGTTTACAATTTTTTTTTGTACATTATTCACAATTCTTAAATTCATTTTGGTTAAAAGCTATTATAAATTACAGTTTACATTTTTTTTGTACATTATTCACAATTCTTAAATTTATTTTGGTTAAAAGCTATTATAAATTAGTTTACAATTTTTTTTGTACATTATTCACAATTATTAAATTAATTTTTTGATGCCTACGGAAAAAACTACGTCGAACTCTGGAAGTGGGTGTATTCTGAAACAAAAATTACACAGTAGTTTTGAAGCACAATATTAACACTAGTAGCTATTGTAGTAAAGAGTCCTAAAAGTATTCTAAAAAGGGTTTGTAACCGTAGGTCTGATAACCAAATTACACTAAGTCTTGTGTAAATTTAGTGTATTATGGTAATTGTGGGTTTAATTTGTTTGACATTAGTTTTTAATTACCATTTGCATATTAATTGCAAAGGTTATGAGCATACATCAATTACGCTAATGGGATAGAAATGAATAAGATAAAATTTTAGAGGAAATGCACCCACATTTGCATGAGAGTGGAGTGAGAACCATTTAAGCAAAACCTTTCTCAGCAAACCGATCAGGATTTAAATTCTGCTCCCATCACCCTGCAATTCAATCCAACACAAGAGTGACGCATTAGACTATGCAATTAGCAATGTGTGTATTAAATGTGAAAATTGCAACACAATCATTTTACTTTGTGAGGGTTATGCTATAGTAAAACCTGTCAAGTGGAACCAAGTTTAAGATGAATTAACTTTATTTTGTTTCTAAATCTAGGTATCTCATCACGTTTTGAGGTATGTTTTATTATGCATGGAAGAAAATATATCAACCCGCTTTGGGCGACACATGGTCTAAGTCCTAAGGCGTCACTCTCACAATAAACTAGACTGTCGATAAGGGGGAGATGAGGTTCAAATCCTGGTTGTGTGTACTGAAGGTAGTTTTACCTAAATGGTTTTCCATTCAAATGCATGTACATTTCTTTAAATTCAACCTTCAATATTCCTAACGCATTAGTGTAATTAGTATATATGCGTATAGCCCAAACAAGTAGCAAGACACGGTAAAAAAAGGTAAAGAAGAATATGAAAATAGAGATTGGGTTTGTTCCCTTTTCTAGATTACTTTCCTGTACCTCTTTCACATAAAACTAGTTATAAAATGTGGATTAGTCACATTTCTCAAATCAGAATGGAACTGTTGAGAAGTTGGTTTTTGGACTGGACACTAGAAGTAACGAAAGTGTGTCGCAAGAACTTGAGGTGTACACTGAAGACTCTTAGAAGCTGAAAAGGTTTTAACTGGAATCAAGAACTGTTGGAACTTGGTATTCTTTAATGACGAGTTGCAGTTGTTTAGTGTAGCCATATTTAATGTAGCGCATGCGCAGCGGGTATCTTTTAACAGACAATAGACGTTGAGTCATGCCCGTTATGGTTTACAGACGCACATTCGTGACTTTGTCACTTGTAGTTTTATTGTGCTGACTAGTGTTTTCTTTATTGTGTTATCTTGTTTGTTCGGACGCAATTTTCTCTAACAGGTTATGGGCCCAAGTTCGGAAGTGAGTGTAGAGTAAAAGAACAAGTTTAACATAAAAGATAAACGGGCGCACGAGTGTTCCGAGATCGACGCCATGAACACCGCAAATGTATCTAGGATTGAACTTCTAGGCAAAGACAATTATGACACTTGGAAACTGCAAATGCAGGCCGTGTTAATTAAAGCCGATTTATGGAGTTCGTGAACGGTGGCGCGTTAAAACCCGAATTGACGAACGATCGTGCCAACGAAGCCAACGTACGAGAATGGGTGCGCAATGATATGAAGGCGCGGTCGGGACATAATTTTGTCTATATCCTCGAGTGAACTCAAGCAAGTTAAAAATTGTGAAACATCGCGCAAATGTGCGGAAGTTGGCCCGGCAAGAAAGGCAACCCTTTTGAAAAGGTTAACGCTACAGAAAATGGCGGACATGAGTGATGTGCGCGGCATCTAAACAGTTTTTTCGACTTTGTAGACAAGTTGAACGACATGGAAGTCACGATCAACCCAGACTTGTTGACGATTTTATTACTCTACAGCTTACCCGCTAGTTTTGAGAACTTTCGGTGCGCCATCGAATCGCGTGAGAATTGCCGACCCCAGACGCGCTTCGTATTAAAATCATAGAAGAAAGTGATGCTCTTAGAGCGATGCGCGGAACGCGTTTCGGGTGCCATGTTGCGAAGAAAAATGGCGGCTGGCTGCGATCGGAAAGACAAACCCGAAGTGAACAAAAGTGACTGCGAGAAACAAAGAGGCGCGCACGATAATACGATGTTTTAAATGCCGAAAGCTTGGGCATAAGGCGAACGAGTGTCGAACCAAGGACAAAAAGGAAAGTGCAAATGTGCGGATAACGTGTTTAAACGTTTCGGCATGCAAGTCGAACGATCAAAACCGGAAGTGGTGTCTGGATAGCGGCGCAACAACGCACTTGTGTAACGAGACAATCTTTTCTGCGAAATGTACGACACCGGGCACGGTGCGCTAAACTAGCAAACAGCGCGACAGCTGACACGGCAGGCGTAGGAAAAGCGCAGTTTGTAGCGAACGTATTTGGTGACAAGAAAGGAACGTAAGCTAGACAATGCAATGTATGTACTCGACTTGAGAACGAATCTGTTGTCGGTCAGTAAGATAACGGATCGTGGATTTGATGTTGGTTTCAAAAAGACGGTGCCACTATACAAGACTCGACGGTAATACCTACTAAGTGCTGTCAGAGTCGATGACTTGTATTACGTTGCGTGAATTCAAACAGGACGCGTGCACTGTCACTTCAGTTTCGAAAGTAATTAAAGTTCCGTTCGATTTGTTACACAGACGCCTGGGTCACACTAATGAAATGGGGTAGTGTTGTGAAGGGAGTTGTGATGGCTGATTCACAAGTAAGTTGAACTGTGACATTTGTCTACGAGGGAAGATGACAAGGACCCCGTTTCCCAGCAAATCAAACCGTCACACAGACATCTTGGACGTGATACACTCAGATGTGTGCGGACCCATGAGGACAACTCCATGGGGGAGCGAGGTATTTTGTCGAATTCATCGACGACAGCACCAGATGGTGCGAGATTCGATTCTTAAGGTCAAAGGCTGAAGTACTCAAAGCTACCATTGAGTACATAACCCTCGTTGAGAATCAGAAGGGTAAAACTGTAAAGTGCTTGCAGTCCGACAATGGTGGAGAATACATTAACAAAGAGTTCGATGAGTACCTGAAAAGGCGAGGGATCACTAGGAGGTTGACTGTCCCATACAACCCAGAGCAAAACGGCACGGCGGAGAGAAAGAATCGCTCTTCTTGACGTCGCTAGGTGCCTTCTGATGGAAGCCAAATTTGCCCAATTCCTTTTGGGCTGAGGCGGTTAATACAGCAAATTACCTCCGAAATCGCCTACCAACAAAGAGCTTGGATGGTCGAACGCCATATGAGAAATGGACCGGTGGAGTGCCGGATGTGTCTTCCTTCAGGGTATTTGGAAGTGAGGTGCTCTACCTGGACAGAGAACCCAGCAGAGGAAAGTTCGACTCTCGTGGACAGGAAGGGATCTTCCTTGGCTATGCGGATGAGTCCAAGGCATACCGTGTGTGGTCACTCAAGAAGTGTCGAGTGGTGTCAGATTCATGGAGGACGTCAAGTCTCGCTTGATATCCAGCCCTCAAGTGGACCAGGAAATAGACACAAAGGGCGGAGACTCTACACAAGCTCGGCGATTTGTGGACATCAATTTGCCTCCAACGTATTACGCTGAAGATGATAAGCCAATCACACGCTATGAGGACGACGAAGACGAGGTATTCCTCGGTTTCGACAACACCGTCGAAGCGCATGCACCATCACCTAATGGATCAGGGGAAGATGGGTATATATCTTCCACCCCCGATGACACTGCACCTAGCATAGATGTGTGTCATGAAATTGATCACAAAACAAGGGGCCGTGAGGAAGGTCAGGTCAGGTTCGAGGGGAAGACTGAAGAAGCAGTACCAAGTCATTTCAAATCTGGCTGAAATGCTGAAGAAGCTGAGCAGGCGTTTCTCTCTGAAATACCTATGAAGGAAGCAATGTTCGGTCCCGATGCGGATGAATGGCGCCAAGCCATCGGCACCGAGATAAATCCATCGTGAAGAACGGGACTTTGATACTCGTTGATCGTCCTACAGGTCAAAAAGTTGTCGGAAGCCGAATTGTTCTAAGGAACAAGTTCCTATCGGATGGAAAACTTGAAAGAAAAAAGGCACACTTGGTTGCCCAAGGTTTTAGTCAGCAACCCGACTTCATTACACAGAGACATTCGCTCCAGTGGCTCGAATAAGTTCCATTCGCCTCATGGCATCCATCGCAGTCCAATACGGAAGGAAGATTAGGCAATTTGATGTGGAAACTGCATATTTGAATGGACACCTAGAAGAAGAGGTTTATATGGAACCACCGAAGAACTTAGGAGAAATCCTTCAGGATATTGTTGCTTCGGAGGGCCAGAGCCAGGTTGGGATGAAGGCAAAGATCATGCTCGAAGAATTGAGTAGGGGGGGCAAGGTTTGCCTCCTGAAGAAGTCGCTTTATGGTCCACCACAAGCTGGGAGGAGCTGGTACCTTAAGCTGGACGAAACCTTGAGGAGTCTGGGTGCGACGCCTTCAGTCTCAGACCCTTGCTTGTTTCACATTGGTTCAGTGGAAGACGTTATACTAATTGCGACATACGTTGATGACATCCTGATCGCTTCCCGTGACAGGAGGAGATTGCTGAACTTGGAAAAAGAATGGCCAAACACTTCGAAGTCAAGGATTTAGGTTATGCAAAATCTTGCCTGGGCATTGAGTTTAACCAGACGGAAGGGCAGGTGACAATGCACCAACATGGCTACGTACACGATCTGCTTTCACGGTTCGGCATGTCCGAGTGCAAACCTGTTGCCACCCCCGTGGATACAAGCTCAAAGCTGAGGAGAAATGAAGAGCAGTCAGAAGACGATCTAAGGCTTCCGTACCGTGAGCTGGTCGGGGCTCTTACATACTTGGCATCGACTACAAGGCCCGAAATATCATTTGCTGTAAGCCATCTTGGACAGTTTAACAACTGCTATGGTGCCGATCACTGGAAGGCCGCCAAGCGTGTATTACGCTATCTAAAGGGTTCCATCAATGTGGGGTTAACCTATGGCTCAGATCCAGGACCAGTAAAGGATTTGTAGATGCTGACTGGGGAAGTTGTCCCGAAGACAGGAGGTCTTACACCGGATATATATTCATGCTTCATGGTGGACCGGTATCCTGGGAATCAAAGAAACAACAATCGAACAAGAGGCAGAGTACATGGCTCTGTCTGAGAGCATTAAGGAAGCCGTCTATTTGCAGCGATTCCTGTCGAGATGGGTTTTGGCAACTTGGGCGAGATGGCTATCTTCTGTGACAACAGAAGCTCATTGAAATTGGCGGAGAATCCAATGTTCCATGCAAGGAGCAAACACATCGACATCTGTCATCACTTTGTGAGAGACATACTAAAACGCAAGGAACTTCGTGTGCTTCACATCTCAACGGACGATCAAGTTGCAGACTTCTTAACTAAGGGACTACCCAAGGTTAAACACTTGCAATGCATGGAATCAGCCAGACTGGGCGATTCGCAATAGTGATTTTTTTTCCTCTTTTTACAACCAACTCAGGGGAAGTGTTGGAACGTTGGTGTTCTTTTATGACGAGTTGCAGTTGTTTGGTGTAGCCATATTTAAGGTAGCGCATGCGCAGCGTGTATCTTTTAACAGACAATAGACAGTCGAGTCATGGCCGTTATGGTTTACGGACGCACATTTGTGACTTGTCACTTGTAGTTTTATTGTGCTGACTAGTGTTTTCTTTATTGTGTTATCTTGTTTGTTCGGTTCACTTGAACCAACGGCGATTTTTCTCTAACAAGAACTTTGCTGCTGACAGAGCTCGATGGGGATCTTTCTTGAATGTGCTATGCTCCACTAGGAGCTACAGAAATTAAGTAGTAGTTCACACTTTACACTAACCAGAGTTAATGTATTATATCCTCTTCTAAATACTATTCAATCACATTGAAATGTGTAATAATACTTAACACCAATTTTGATCCAATGGTTTTTTCCATTTAAAGCTTTATTGATCACTAAAACCAAACCCAAAGCCTCAATTTGTGAAAAAATAGTGGCACACTTCTTTTAATAAAATTGACCTATAATGTATTTTTTTATGATACACTAATGAATTTTTAAAACCTAGTATTTTTTATATAGCAGTGAAAATATTAGAGAAGGTCCCCAAATATTTTTTTAGAGCAAAAGTTTATTTTGAAGAAAGAATATATGGTTTAAAAAAATAAAAAAATTTAATTATTCAAATTTTTCTTCTCCCTAAAGTTGTCAATTATTTTAATTCTATTATTAATTAGGAGTTTTCCACCGCTTTGATCGCATTAAACACTACAACACTATTAACAGCTTCAAATGCTAGAAAAGAATGAAACTTAAGGTGATTAGCCTTTTTCATTTGGCGTGGAAGTGCAGAGCCAAGGGAACAAACAGTTTTCTTAAAAAATCTTACTATTTTTTGCAGTTTTCTTTTCGGAAACTGTTCAAGAATATAAGCATGTTGGTTAAGTTATACTTTTTACATACACACCTTATCCATAGTTTTAACAGTTATCTAATATCGATAAAATTGACATTTTTCAATAGAAAACTGCTGGCTTCATTACAAAAAATAAGAAAATGTAACAAATAATAAACACCGATACATTATCTTAGAAGGGGTGTTGAAAATATTAACATAAAAATTTCACTCGTTCTCGAGAAAACTGATATTTCCAAACGTAAGACTTTTCCGCAAGACCTGACTGGTAGCTAGCGCCATCTACGGTTTTCTTGATCCATCTGTTCTTTTTGGCGCGGAAGGATACTTTGATCTGTTGTGAAGCCAAGCCACGCCTTTCACCCTCCTGCCCACCATCCCACAAAATAGGTTTTAGACTTGCACTCGACAGGACCATGGGCTTTAATGGAGAGAAGTGGTTTATGTATATATAATGATTCACAAAAAACACAAGCTCGCCCCTATCACACCCCAGCTCATATCATGTGCAAACCTGTGTACCCACAATACCAGACGTGATGAGTGTTCACTACTTATGTTCAGTGTATTTGACACTATTTTGCTCAATGTAGAGAGCTTATCCTGTATTCTTAAAAATAAGGAGTACAACAGAAGAAGTCTCGGTCCGTTGAGTACTTTGAGTTTACTGGCAACAAGCAAACAGACAGATAGACAAATATTCTAAAAATTTATTATTATTTGATATAACTATTTATGGTATCCAGAAAAAAAAGAAAAATTTAAAAAAAAATGTAATGCGTAAACAAACCCAGATGGTGTACCTGTTCTTTGCATGGGAATCCATGAAGTAGCTTTGCTCATTTTTAGTATATAAAATTGACGAGAAAAGTTATCAAATTTTTAATCCTTTATGGGTTTAAATTGTGTTGAAAATGTGAGAAATGGGCTGGCCAAAATAGATGGGTGCTAATAAAAAAAGAACGAAAAGTGAGAGAATACATTTTTGGCTGTTAAGGAGTTAAAACAAATGAAAGTTAATAGTACTGTAAAAGTTTACTTTTTAGAAAAGGAAATTATTCATTTTCAATGTTTGTGGCATAGGTTGACAGCTATTATTATCACATTTTTGTGTTTTGGACTTTTCTAGAGAACATTATCTTAATACCTATCATCACGAAAAATTTTAAATTTCTAGGATATTTAGAAGTGTTCGAATAATTCATGTGGACAGACCAATATCAAAACTAATTCGAATTTAGATGTTCAACATATTGTTGCACTCTTTATAAAATAATTTATTCATTTACAATATCAAGATAGCCATGACAATCCCAAAACAAATATTCGTGCAACCAACAAATTTTGAAACAAAACATTAATCAGCCAATAAACTGAATGCAAAAACAAACAAAATTCATGAAAAAAACAATATTTATCTGATAGTGATTTTAATATAATATATTATGTGAAACTAATTATATACATTATTACAAAAACACATAAGAAAAAACAGCATCACAGTTAAATAAAGAGCATAAATGAAACAATAGGCAGCTAAAAAGATAAGATTGCCAAATTTTAATTTTATAATACGACAAAAAGTTGTTTCTAATAATTGTGAAATTGTGATCCCCTATTTCTTGGATCCAACTATCAAATTTACAATTTGCATTACTTTATGAATATGGGGTAGTCTTTGTACGTGATTGCAAATATTTCAATTTTTTTTCTATAAAATAGGTGTTTTTTTGTATTAGCTTTAGAAAGTCTAGCCGCTCTCTCTCCTATATTTGCTAAACCTTTGTTATTAAAAAAAAAACCTTTCATACTTTTATAGTTATCTGGAATATTCATCTTCTGGACAAATCTCAATTACATACCAAACCAAACATCCAGCGTGTCAAACTTATTTTACTATAAGGGCCACATTTAACATTGAAAATTATGAGGGGGCGGAATTTCAAGATTGTCAACATCTTAAAGGGAGAAATCTTTATTTTAAGATCCTTAATATAGCCAAAGTAAAAATAGAAATACATAAAAAGACTTATCCTTTTTGTGTTTATATATAATTTTGATTTTAGTAAGGAGAATTGATTAAAAATTATTTGCAAGGAACGAGCAATATGAGAAATTCCCAAGATAAAGCAGTCAAATGAAGAATTGGGAGTTAAATTTATAGAAATTTAAAGAAAATAAATTCATTAAAAACGTTTAATCAAGATTGGCTTTTAAAATATGAAATTAATTAAAGTCATAGAACATGAAATAGTGGATAAATAAGTTAAGTTTTGAGATTATTTATGATAATACATTAAAATTAAGAAAAAGAAAAACAAAAGGAAAACTGTAACCCTATGAAAACAATTAACCTTATGAAAAAGTATTACATCAAAGATTTAACATATGACAGATGAAACATAAAGTAATGTATAATGTGTTAAAAAAAATTTATCATAAGATATGAGAAATTACATTATAAGTCAAAATGGAAAATTAAATAGGAAGTTAAGTTTAAAGACTATATAGGACCAGTCAAAATGCTATTTAGAAAAGGGAAGAGACACAGTAATCCTATGAAACAATTAACAAAAATATAAAAATATTAAAACATATGTGGTAACATAGTGACTAGATTAAACCTTATGTTTAATATATAATATGTTTAAAACTTTTTGTTACACATATGAAAATCACTAAATCAATTCGTCATAAGGAATTATTCCAATTATACATGTTAAAATACACCATAAATTAAAATATATATAAAGGTTTGTGGATAGATAAGTTAGAGTGTAGGAGTGAAATTACAGAGCAATGTGGTAGACCACTGTAGAAGTTATATAATGCAATTCCTGTAAAAAGAATTTTTAGCCCGACATTAACATATTAAGACCTAAGTAAATGAAATTGAATATAGTGGAGAAAAGATTTTTATTTTAATAGATGAAATATTAGGTTAATTAGTGCTCATAGGTCGTTCCTTGGCAGAGTAGGTTAATTCCTCTCCTAAACATTCCTTCGCCCCAAGGCTGGATTGAAGTTATGAGCACTAATTAACCTAATATTTCATCTATTAAAATAAAAATCTTTTCTCCACTATATTCAATTTCATTTACTTAGGTCTTAATATGTTAATGTCGGGCTAAAAATTCTTTTTACAGGAATTGCATTATATAACTTCTACAGTGGTCTACCACATTGCTCTGTAATTTCACTCCTACACTCTAACTTATCTATCCACAAACCTTTATATATATTTTAATTTATGGTGTATTTTAACATGTATAATTGGAATAATTCCTTATGACGAATTGATTTAGTGATTTTCATATGTGTAACAAAAAGTTTTAAACATATTATATATTAAACATAAGGTTTAATCTAGTCACTATGTTACCACATATGTTTTAATATTTTTATATTTTTGTTAATTGTTTCATAGGATTACTGTGTCTCTTCCCTTTTCTAAATAGCATTTTGACTGGTCCTATATAGTCTTTAAACTTAACTTCCTATTTAATTTTCCATTTTGACTTATAATGTAATTTCTCATATCTTATGATAAATTTTTTTTAACACATTATACATTACTTAATGTTTCATCTGTCATACGTTAAATCTTTGATGTAATACTTTTTCATAAGGTTAATTGTTTTCATAGGGTTACAGTTTTCCTTTTGTTTTTCTTTTTCTTAATTTTAATGTATTATCATAAATAATCTCAAAACTTAACTTATTTATCCACTATTTCATGTTCTATGACTTTAATTAATTTCATATTTTAAAAGCCAATCTTGATTAAACGTTTTTAATGAATTTATTTTCTTTAAATTTCTATAAATTTAACTCCCAATTCTTCATTTGACTGCTTTATCTTGGGAATTTCTCATATTGCTCGTTCCTTGCAAATAATTTCTTATCCTTTTTTTTACCAGAAATTTGAAACTTTATACTTGCATCAAGTGTGTGAGTGGCTTTAGATTTCTTGATGAAGCTGTTTAATTCATTCTATAATTATAATTGGCTTTGAAACACCAATAAGCAGTATTAGAGCTCTAAAATAAATCACACTTGAAAAATGAAACAATTTTTTTCCAAGGATTTGAATCTTGAACATCCTTAAGGTGGGAGTCAAAAATAAAAGAGGAAATAACATTATATTAGGTTGTAGAAAACAGTCAATTCCTAAAATAGGATTTTCAAAAAAATATTTGTGTAATACAGACTATCTTCTCAATCAGATAGTTTTTTTTTTAATTACGGTTTCTAGTTCAAAACTTGTTTATGTAACACTATGTTAGAGAACTGTGCGGCCTTAGTGTACTTTTACAAATAAATATATTTAACTTTTTTTCCGCTTAGTTTAATTTTTTTTTATATTCTTAATGTTTCAAACCTACCCACATAAAAAAAAATTCTATATTTTTATTATTTTCATGTATTTTGAATTATAAATTAAAATTATATTAATAAATGAAAAAAAAAAGTTTACTACTTTGTATATTAGTTTAGAAAAAACTATATAAACAACAACCATTATTTTAGGGAATTTTTAATTCATTCTTTGCATACTCTAGACACAAAGAATTATCATGTGCGATCCTTTCATTAGACACATGTTAAACTGTAGTTCTAGCATTTGACACCCGGTAGAAACACGGTCAAGCTTAACCTGTGATACTCGGTTGTCTTCAAGATTGTTGAATCAACTTTCCTCACCTCCCCCCTCCACCCTCTCTTTACCTGGGAGAACAACATAACAAAGCCCTTGCTGGTCCCACTCATCATCCTTTTTGCTTGGCTGGTTAACAAGTTTATTAATAATAGTCACCTAACCTTTTACAGTTTTGTCGGTATTTGTAGAGAATGAATGAGAAGAATTTTAACAAAACCAAAATGTAACCGGGTGATTACTTCAATAGAAGTGTCAAGTATCAGTGGTGTGTTCTGGGCTCCACAAGCACAAGTTAGAGTTTTTTCTACAAAGATTGGTATTAGGAAAAGATCAAAATAACTATGATATAATCATTAACTATAACATATATTGAATATTTAAATTGGTGAGTTTTGTCTTAACTAATTTCTATATCATAATTCTAAAAATATGTGCTAAAAAATGGGCAGAAATAAAGGAAGGCGATAAGGTCACGGCCGTGTACACAAAAGAAGTAGGCTAGTAGAGCTTATAAACTAAAACAAAATTCGCAAAACAAGAGGAAGTTTGGCAAACTGACTTTGCTGAAAAAAAGTGTTGAGATTTTAAATGAAGATATCAAATCGATAAATTCATCAATTGGATTACAAGATATGGAAGCTATTTGGCATGAATAAAATACCGACCGAATAATGTAATATACTTTTTTATTATAATTATAATATAAATAAATGGTAAGGTTTATGAGTGATATCATCAGAAAGTTTCTTTATGCATTTCGAAAAATTACTCCCGAAACATTGATTAATTAATTTCTATGATAAGAGTGTAATTTATATAAAAAAATCTTGTCTCATACAAACTTATATCACAATATTAGTTGCTAAGAATCCAGCTAATAACGTTAAAACTTGTATTAGGTTCTTAATTATATTTAAATAAAATGTTTTGTTAATATTATGTAGTTTAAATACTTTTTGTTTAGCTCTTTTAATAATATTTATCCAGCCTTTGTTCACTAATAGTGTATAAATTTAATACATTTTGGTAATTTTTTATTTTAATGATATTTATGGCACTTCTATTATTTTCAAACCTTTGCTCTTAGATTTTATAAAAACAACTACAAAATTACAAATAGCTTTTAAAGCAGTGGTCATCAACATGGAAGTTGCATCCTCTTAGAAGACGTGAAACCCTACCTGGAAAGGGACGACGATGCATGAAACAACTAGGAAATAACATTAAAAATTAGCTAATAAGACCGGACATATTTTATTTCAAACCCTTTTTCCAAAGTAAATAAGACCGAATAAGTAGGCCTGAATCCAATATTCAAGAACCGATGAAAACAAAAGTTTCAACCATTTTTGCACCATTATGCTGTAATACATTGAATTTTGTGAAAGACAACACGACTAAAACCTTTTAATATTTATTTGTAACGATCCCAAAAAGTAGAGGGAGGGAATTTGACTACCTACCAAGGGGGCCGTCAGCTGAAAAAGTTTGAGCACCACTGTTCTAGAGGTATTCAAAATTCATAACCCCCTTCCTTACCTCTACATCTAAACATTTTGTTTTAGTAAGGTCTTAACTAGAACACCTCTGGCATGATTTTCAAAAACTTTTCGGGCACATTATTTGGTGGCAGGATGGTCTAAGCCTAAGGCATGACCCTCGCAATAGACTAGAATGCCAATGGTGGGGGCTCAATCCCTGTCGGGTGTACTGAGGGTACTTTTTCCTGAATGGATTTCCACTCTCCCTCTACACAAATGTGGGTACACTTCCTCTAAATCCAACCTTCCTCATCCCTAACACATTGATAACAGTTAAGAAAGATGAAGATAGAGTCAATTAATTGCTCCAAAAGTTAAAAAGTTTTTTTAGAGTGCCTGTTACCAGAAATTGTACTTAAAGAGTTCCAAGAAAACTTTAGTATTTGGATCCTAATCTATAATAGAAGTGCAACAAGCCATTACTTCGCAAAAAAAAACAAAACTAATTTAAAGCATCCATTGGTGTAAATACTAAGAACTATCAAAAGGTGTTATAATTGTAGTTTGTGGGTGAGCTAGATTAATTTAAATGTGTTAAAGAATTATAGAATATTACAATATTTATAAAACAGAACTTTATTTTGAATTCAACCAAGTTAGTAGAATACAATAAGATATAATTAGGTTTGCAAATTCTTGGAGAGATTTGACTGATTTTGATTGGAAGAGCCTTATGAGGCCTTTTTTCCTACTAATATCCTACTATTCAGTAGTATTTTGGTTGAAAAAAGAGGCCTTTTACTAAGCCCTTCCAATCTAAATCAGTGTATAGTACTAGTTAAGTTGTACAAATATTTTTAGTCGTATGAGTAGTATAAATAATATAATAAAATAAATTTGTAGAAGTTATTTAAATCACACGTCACTAGGCTAAGCGTAAAAAGCGATGGTTAAACCATTAGTTACTATTATATATATTTTCTTCATTTTCAAGGAATTGTTAAAGTATTACTTTAGTTGAAAGATTTATAATATACCTCCTACACTATTGGACCAGTTATTATGGACAGGAAGCACAAAGTCATATTGTTTACTATATATAGGATTTATTATAGCTATGTAAGCTATACAATGTTTGAGTGAAATTCAATCAGCTCACTCTTCTATGCATTGAACATTATTTATCAAAATATTAATTTCAGGAAAACTATTTGAATGTATTATTAATATAATATTTAAAGTTTTATATGTGTATCAGACTTCAAGAAGATGAAAAATAAATACTTGAAGAAATTTAAAATGTGATGCTGGAGAAGAATTGAAAATATCAGATGGACAGACAGGGTGGCGAATAAAGAAATCCTAAGAAAAGTGGGCGAGAGAGAACCATTTGGAACAAAGCAAATTGGATCGGACACATCCTTAGAAGGAACTTTCTTTTATACGACGTCATATAAGACAAGGTTGAGGAAAGAGGACCTTAGGAAGGAGGAGGATCCAAATATTGGATAATTATTATTATTATATGAGTATACTAAGTTTAAGTTAAAATTAGCTAACTAAAACATTAGGTTGCTCAATGGTGAACCAGTAAATATAAATAATGTAACCATTGTGAGTGACAATTTTGTTAATAAAGAGCTGTTTTTAGAAATGCTCAAATTTAGTAATCATTAATATGGCATTGTACTCAAGTTACATAGGTAGTGTATATTTTTGATTCCAATATAACTTACATGATTTCGTTAACATGATGTGAAAACTGATAATTAAAAAAACACTTTTGGTTTTATTAAAAAATTATACTTGGGGACAAAATAATAATTAATAAATTACTTCCTAATATAATACTATGTCACCAACTAAGTGTAATTAGATTCGGATCAAAGGATTATTTCCCCCCACTAAAAAGTTTGCCAAATTTTGACACACTTAGGTACGATTAAAATTTGACACAGCAGTATAAAAATCATAATAATGTATTTATTTTATAGGGAATGTGTATTTATAGAGTTGGGTCAAAATCATATCAAATCTGTTAAAATTAATATTTTATTAAATTTTGGACACCTAAGATGATTTGAAAAATTTCATAATACAATAAATATTATCTATGTGAGTAGTATATGCTTTCTAAGTTTTGTCGAAATGGCATCAATTGTTTGTTCATTTTTGCCAGCATTATTTTATTGTGTTCCAAAATACTTTAGACTAGTTTCTACACATTGGTTTTAATATTTTGGCATTAATCAGTAGATAAGTGTCTAACTTTAATTCATTGTAATTTCCAGATGCAGATAGTACGAACTTGTGATCCCCTTTTTATTAGCTTATAAAACTTACACAACATAAAGTAATTTTCATTATTTTTAACCTTGAATATTCTTGCCTCTAAAAAGGCAGTTCTAAGGACATCAAAAACAAAACCAGCGGATGTATGTGATTCAGTTTTGGTCGATATCTACATATTAGTTGGGAAGTTATGAGTGGGGAAAAAAAAAAAGAAAAAAAAAGACGCAAAATGACACACTTCTATTTATTATTGTATTTCACTAAAATATATATCACCATAGATTTCTGATCTCACTTTGATGTAACCAAGAATAACTAATATTACTTTTACCAGTTACCACAGCTACGTTACTAGACTCAACACATCAACTAGTAAAAGATGACCCTAAATACGAGTCGAGCCAGGATGACCAGATTGTAGAACAGTGACACGCGAATATAAAATCCCTGTGAATTGTAATTTTTTATATGTTTTAGAAACCACATCTTACTACCCATTTGATTTATAATCATATGAACAAATTACACAAATGTGTTAGGAATGAGAAGGTTGAATTTAGAGGGAGTGTTTCTACATTTTTGTAGGGAGTAGTAGGGATGTTAAACTATTTAGGAAAAACACAACCTCAATACATCCAACCAGGGTTCGTACCCCAATCTTCTTGTCATCAGCAGTCTAGTCTAGTGCTAGAGTGACACCTAGACCATTCAATTACCTAAAAGGTTTTAGTTTAAGGAATTTCTTTTGATTTATTCAACGCATGTGATACCAAAAGAAAAGTTTAAAACTATATTGTGTATTTGTACAAAAGGGTGCATTTACTTTAAATTAAGCCTTCCTAGTCCTAGCCCATTAGTGTAATTAGTACATAGGTGTATAACCTGAATAAGTAGTAACACGCGGCACTAAAAATAATCAATTAACTAATTCATTTGGCTATTTTATGTAACAAAGATGTACAATTTGGTTAAGTGTAATGTGTCATTTCAAACGTTGAAAAACCCGCATCAGTGGTCGAATGGTCTAAGGCACCACTCTCGTGTTAGTCTGGCTTGCTGATGACGGGAGATTGGGTTCAAATTCCTGTCAGGTCTACTGAGAGTGGGTTTTTCCTTGTTTCCCACTTTCCTTCCATGTGAATGCGGGTAAACTACCTCTAAAAGGCGTCCTTCCTCATTGGAGTAACAAGACATGGTGAGGATATATATATATATATTTTCGTGTGTGAATGTTCTGCAAAGAGGCAACAGCCCTTGAGATATTCTATAATAGAGTTGTTGTGAGAGGAAGACATCCTTCCAAGAAACAGGAAGTGGATAGAACAGAGGGAAGATGAGTGAATACAAGGTTTCTGACCGTTCACTAGGCTAGCATTTCAAGTGTTCCAAATGAAATGTATTTAACTCCCTCCCCCCCCTTAAGGTATTGAGGGCCCAGCCATAATTTTAATGAATATTTTATATGTATCATTCTACAAACTCGATTTCTCACTGTACATAAATTCAATAAACCTTAGAATTGTTCTGTAATCCTTAACACTTCTTTCGGTGTCACAGCGCAAATGCTGTACCACAACACCAAAGCCTTTTAAATTAAATTCAACAATATATTAATTCTGTTTAACATGGCAATTTTGACTGAAAACTATAGACAAACAAATATAAGCTAGCTGATGAAATTCATCTCGACGCGCAAGTATCGATATACATGCACATGCAGTTATATCATTGGCCTTGAAATCCCTATCGATAGATTGATACCGGTACAATATATGTTACAAAAGTCAAGATATGTCTTAACGGCACGCAAAATCAAATCCAAAGTATATAAAAATTCATAAGAACCAAGATTTGTCCTGTAAAATTGGAAAATACAGCTATTTTCATACATTTTAGAGGAAAACTAGTTAAATTTGGCAGGTATGTAAATAGCTTACCCTGTATTCTGATAAAAAATAAAATAAAAGGAGCATAACAGGATAAGTCCCATTTCAATACGATGAGTTATTCTTGAGTTTAGTGGCAACAAACAAAAAAACATAAAATTGAAAGTAAAGACAGATTTAGAGTTTTATTATATGTATGAGTAGCACAATTTAGTTGACAGTAATGTGGGCCTACCTAATCTAAGCTTCTCGAAAAGTATCAGATATTTTAAAGTCGGTAAGCTACATTATTTAACAGAGAGGGCATTGTAAAGTGGTTTGACACCATTTCTCTGAAAAGGTGTGGACATTTTAAAATCCACAGGTTACTCCAAAATTGAAAGCCGTATCATTATTTATATATTTACCTTAGCCAACTAATACATGTTCTCAAACAAAATGAACCACAAATCCTTCAAATGACTACTTTTGCATTTAAATAGGATTATGTCATACACATGAAAGTCTCATTGTTCAAACTTTCTGTTACAATCAATTTATTTTAACATATACATATTACATTTCTGTGAAAACAAAAACAATTATGTAAATTAGGGTACTAAATTTAAAACCAATTAAATAATAGCCATTTTATTTAGGAGGACTGTGGGCCAATCTTTTTGGCATTTAAAAACGTTCAACAGAGCAGAATAGTCAATATTTTGACACTAAAAGTTGATATTGAATTTAATAAAGCCTTTTGAATTCAAAATGGAGTAATTCAATGTTTGTGTAAAGTATATTCCCTCTTTTTATTTGATAAAGGCCACAATGCCAAAATATTACTCAATAATTTATATTCAAATTAGTGTTTAAATGTGTGTTTGACTATTTATACTATGGACTTTAGAAGAAAATGTCGCGTATTGTGTATTGGCTTTTCCCAACATTTTTCTTCTTTCCCTAGGTGGGCTTTCTTCATCAAATTTACACTTAGGCTCTAAGTTTATTTTTTATCAATTTTCATAAAAAATTATTTAGCCATTGCTAAACATAATACATATTTATTTATTTTAAAAGTAAAATAGTATATTTAAATTTTCACCTGTAAAAACAATCATAAAAGGCAAATATACATCTTTAAAATGTGGGATTTTAAAAATATATGAAAACAAATGTTCTTAAAAAAATAACTCTAATTTTTATAAATAGTAAATACTTTTGAAAAAAAAAGTTAAAAGAAAATAGTAAATACTTTTGAAAAAAAAAAAAGTTAAAAGAAAATTGAAATACTTGTTATTAAAATATAAATAACACTTTAAGAAAACATGATCTAAAAATAACTACAACAGTCAAATAAAAAATATAATAGAAAAGCTCAAAATGGTTTCAGCGATCATGTCTTTAAAGACAATATAATCACACTAACAATTACAAAAAATTTAATAAAATTCATGTTTTAATGAGCTAATACTTCCCTAAAATAAACCTCCATAGGTTTAACTACCCTATAAGAAAAAGTAAGAACTACAAGTAGTAATAAATTTGAAATGTTTCATATTTTGTTTATTAATCCTTAAGGTGTTAATAGCGCATGATTATATCTTCAGTTCCAATTCCATTCCCTTATGCACATACACATGTATTTCACTAGAAATTATTCTACAACGAAATTTATTTCAATTAAATTAGTAATAAAAAATTATATGGTTAAAATAATGTTTATAGTAGACAGTATGAAATAATGAATGCTTTTTTAAAATTTAAATGTGAAAAGTTTGGTAAAATATTTATTGCAATGTTCAGGAATGCATAGGTACGATGGTGGATAGGAGTATGTTATGGAATGTTCTTGAAGAGTATGGTGTGGATGCAAGGTTAGTAAATGCGATTATGGCGGTGTATAATGGCAGTAAAACATGCGCTAGACAAGGTTGTATTATGTCCCCATGGTTGTTTATAGTTTTCATGAATATGTGTAAGAGGGATGCTTGTGAAGACATCCATGG
The DNA here is from genome assembly GCA_033556935.1 of Timema podura. Lineage (NCBI taxonomy): Eukaryota > Metazoa > Arthropoda > Insecta > Phasmatodea > Timematidae > Timema > Timema podura. Next base: position 79,818,345 of record JAVRXN010000008.1, on the reverse strand, counting down.
TGTACAAATGACGTGAAAGTGCTGTTATATGCAAATGATGCCATATTAATGGCCGAGAATGAAAATTACTTGCAAAATGCATTGAATCATTTAAATGTGGTAACAAGCAGAATGAATCTTTGTATAAATGTCTCCAAAACTAAGGTGATAAATTTTGGTAGGGACCGATCAGGAAAGGATTGTCAACTTAATATAAATAGAAAACTATTAGAACATGTGAATGATTTTGTGTATCTGAGCAGAATGTTTTGTAAAAATGGAAGAATACATGGTGAAATCAACAGATGGGTGAATGCACCCTAAGAGTAGTTGGATGTATGTGGACTACTGCAAAGAAAAAAGTAGTGTCGAAAGAGGCAAATATGGCGGTATATAAAAGTGTGTTGACGCCAACACTGTTTTATGGATGTGAAGTGTGGATTTGTCAGGAGAAACACAAGAAAAAAGTGAATGTGGTTGGAATGAAATATGTATGGACAGAGTAAGTAATGAATGGGTGCTGAAGGAGTGTGGTTTGTAAGGGAATCCAATAGGTCAAAGTGAAAGAAGCGGCTTACGCTGGATTGGGCATGTTGAGAGAATGGATGTGAATCAAGTGACAAAGCAAATATATGAAGGTAGTGAGTTTGGATCAAAAGGAAGGGGTAGGTCACATAAGAAGTGGCTAAATGTTGTAGGAGAATGTGTGATAAAGAGAAACATTAAGAGCTTTAAGAATAAAAGAGCATGTATGGATGTTATTGAAGCGTAGGGAGTATGCAAGGATATGGAAGTGTGGAGAAAGTTACCAAGGATCAATTCAGTACAGAGTTGTTTTTGAGTTATATGCACAGTTTCTTGCCTAACCTGCAAGGGAACGGCGTGATTAGGCATTTAAGTTGATCAATACTGATTTTAGATAGATTAATCCACATACTTCTATAACCAAATCATTACTAATGTTAGTTTTGTAAATGAATGTATTGGTATAATTTTTATATATTTTAAGTTCGAAAACAATGAACACATATTCTCAATGTTATATTTTTAATATAATTGAAATTATAATTTAATAAGGAATCATGTAAAAATAGTAAAATAATGATTATTTAAATATTTAGAGATCCACTTTGCTATTTTTTATCATAATTGAACTATCATAGCAATGCAGCTTAGATCGAGGATAGTTGTGAAACTCCTGATATAATTTAAATTAATATCCTTTTACTATAATGAATTTTAAAAATCAATTTGTATGTACATCAAGAGGAAGCTTTAAAATGATGAGCCTAGAAACTTTCGATCTCGATCCTGAGCTGTAATGACAAGCTCGGCTCGAATCTCGAAATCTGAGTACTCACATAGTCCCTAGTTACTAAATACCTTAAAAAAATAAATAAAATCCAAATGGCACAAAATTTCTTTAAATATAATAGAAGTTCTTATATACAGTTTTTATCAAAAGTTTGAGCAAGAATCAATGGAAACGTAAATCAAAGGATAGGGTTTAATTTGAAATAACATTAAATCGTGATATATCAAGGTAGGTACTCATAACAATGGCAAATTCTCCACTTCAGACACAACTTTTTTTTTTGTTAAGATACCCTTAAATTTTCAAAAACTATTTATGATACATTTGTATATTCCCCAAAACTAACCGCCACTACCAATTATATGTTCTTCCCCAATACTTATTTAAAAGAGCTCGTTGTACCCTATAGATATCACATAGCTTTACTTGCCTATACAGCTTGACTCAGTCGTCACATCATAGTTCTGCCTACTGTAGGCTTCATTAGGAAACATTAAAATAGAAACTATAAAAATAATTTTAGGATAGAGGAAAATAAAATAAAAAATAATACAAATTCCCCTGTTATCAAGGAAAAAAATGCAGATTCTGATATAAGCATAAAAGTGTATCTAATATATTGGCGAATTGGACTCACAAGTGATCTCTACTATTATTTATATACTATCATTTTACTGTAAATAAAAGTAAATGACACACCAATAGCCATAATCAAAACTATTTGCATGCCACAACTACTGCTAAGTGTAATGTAATAAAGTGTTAAAGGAAGTGTGGTAGTGTCTGAATGTCAGAATAGGCAGGAAATTACTTGCTACAGAATGATACTTTTCAAACTATTAACTTATATTGCAGATAGTCTTCAACCCCTTGAGGATTTTAGAAAATATCAAATTTGTGAATAAAAAAGAATTGAACTGGAATTTGTTTCAGAGCTAATATACTGCTTATTGGTGGTAAAAACCAATAATAACTGTACAAAGTTAAAACTAAACCCCCAGACCACTATTTTATCACTTTAATCAATGTATGAATATTATAATAAATTCCCTATCCAACTTTTTTTCCCTAAACATTTAGTACTTTTTTTACTGTCTATGTTAGAATTAAATTTGGATTTGTAAAATAGTGGTTTTGAGCCATCTTTAAACTATAATCTAACTTATAAACTTATCTAAACAAAAGAAAAATGGTACCAAACAGCTATTTTAAATTAGACACACTTACCAGAAAAATGTAGGCCTCAAAGTTCACAATTAAAAACGTAGTTTGGTGTTCCCTCTTACTCTGAAGAAGGGGACTAATTTACCTGGAAAATGCTATAGTTATTTGTTTTGTTGTGTTTTTAATTGTGAACTTTGAAGCCTACAGTCTAGGCCTTGCCCTTCTAGCTCTTTCAATGTTTAATTTATAAACTTATCTCTAACTTAGATAAAGCTTGGCAGTCTTTTTATGCATAAGAAAAAAGTAATGATGAAATATTCTCGGCAAATCAAATTTGCTTGTTTGTCTTGAATATAAATTAAAAATAGTTTATAATTCTCATTCTTAAGTATTAAATATAATCAAAATATTTTTTTTTGTATCATTCAATCATTAATAATAAATATTAGAACATGAATTATGTTAAATGACTTACAAGTTGACATATTTAAACAGAAGATTTAAGTGAAAAAAGCAACTTATGTGTTAATTTATATAACATTAGTTTAGACTTAAAGAAAGAGCAATTATGAACCAAATTAAATAGTTTTGGATTAACTTGCAGATCTTTATAGGAAAGGAATAATAAAAAAAACTTTTAAACAAACGGTAGTTTAAAAATATAGTTTTACAATTTATTGAATCATTTCACAGAAAAAATAAAGTATTTTCAAAATAGTAGTCCTGTGCGGGATAGACAGTTTGACTTCGGGAAATTTTTCGGGAGGGAAATAACAGTTTTCCTGCAGTAAAGAGAAGGGAAACAATTTAAAAGTAATTTTCCACTTTAGGCTTATAATTATTTCAGATTTAATTTAGTCAAACTTTGCCTTCGCATACATTCTAATAAACAATTAAAATAATTTGATAGTTTCAATTAAGTTAAATGTAGTGGTAGTGTCAAATAGATTTTTGAATAGAGTCAGGAAAAGGGGCAAAAACTATGATTCGGTTGCAGTTATTGGTATGAACAATAAATTTAAATTCATTAATCTTGTAGAAAAAAACTTAAAGGAAAAAAAATATGCACACTCAAAATGTTTGTATTAATTAATTTTTAAATTTTATAAGGCATATTATGATTGGGAGTATAATATTTAGATAGACCTGAGAGAGATAGGGTGTAATAAGATAGACTGGATAGAATTATCTCAAGAGAGAGATAGGTGGTGTACTTTTGTGAGTCCAGTAATGAACTTTCGAGTTCCTAATGCCATAGAGTAAGTAAGAATAAGGAATATGAAGCTACGACAGGCCCAGTTAGCCGGTAGTGGAAATATATATGACTTGAATAAAAAAACTGACCCAGGCCAAGGGCTGGAAAAGTAATAGATGTAAAAAAAATAATTAAATAAGCTTTCCTAAATAAAAACTAAATAATATTTTATCTAAGTGTTGAGTAAGATTTTTGATGTAATGTAAATTAAAAAACATATGCTTAATGCAACTATTGTAAGTGTGTATTTTTTAATCAAGCATTTTTGGTATAAATATAAATAATTAAATTCTAAAATGACTAAAAAAGTTCTTAAATAAAAAAACTCATGGCTTACACAGTAAAACATCAAAATAGTCAAACCAATATGAATAAATAAATGTGAGCCAGTCTTATCCATTATAATAATTTAAAAAAATTTATACCAAGACAGTATGCCTTGTTACCTCTTACGTTTTAGTTACTTAAGTTCTAACAAAAAGTGTTAGATTTCTAAAATATTTGTCTATCCAACTATTACTACCTAGGATAAAAAATGAAATGGATGCCATTCCAAATAATAACATTTACCTAAAAGACTTGTATTTATGAAAATAAGTGTGGTGAGGGTGTATTTTGTGCATAATTTGATATTTAAAAGGCACTTTAATCATTATTTTGCGCTAAAAATATGTTCTACTGCTTTAAATCTATTTAGAGATAGATATTTACCTCAATTATATCTAGTGTGGTTATGTTATTTAATGGCGCATGTATTGTAAAGTAGTTAATAAAAGCGACCGAAGTTTCAGGTGTCCATCTACTTAACGAAAGATAAGGTTAATTTAAATTTAATAAATTAGTATTTTTAATAAAAATTAAATACAAACATGGTATTGATAAACAATACTTAACTGTAACTTTTTAATATTTTTTCCCTCCCAAGTTTAGAGAAAAGCTAATTTTTCAAATTTTTTTCCCGAAGTTTGGGATCCCGCACAGCCCTGCAAAATAGGTAATTCAAACTATGATTTAACAAATATTTGCAGTGCCTCAAAAAACACAAATATCTAGAAGATGTTACTTTTAAAAAAACATTGCACACATAATAAGTAGATAAAAATTCAATTATATTTTAAGAAACATACTATCAAAAAAGTTAGTTTTTTAAGCAAAATTGTTATTAACTTTAGCTTACTAAGGCACCAAAGATATGCTGGCACTAAATTTACAAATTAGTGTGATTTTATTAAAGAATAAATTTTAATTATAAAACAACTAAGTGAATTTTTAATTAAAAACAAGCATCAATAGCAAATCAAAACCCAGACATGTTAAAGAAATACCACAGTGTGTTAAATATCACATTTGTTATGAGATCCAATTGTGAGAATGTTTTTAAGCCAGGTATAGATAGTGACAGCAAAAGAAAGTTACTAAAGCTGCCAAGATGCACAAGCAGATTCGAATTCTCACCTCATCCTTCTGTCCGCCGATTCTGCTGGAGAACAAGGCTCGCAATCTATTGGGGGTTCCCCCTCTCTTGGAGCCGGGGAGCTCATTGTGGTCCTTCAAGGGTGCGCGAGGGGTCATTGGGAGCTCTCCGCCCTGTGAGGAGAGAAGTTGAGCCATGAAAAACCACCCCCAACCCCAATATTTGAAAGACAGGATCAGGTGTTTCTCTCGAGATGAGTTGCCAATATTCCTTTAAGTAACAAATTCCTCGTTTTTCAGGAGGAATTTCCACTTTTACAGACAGCTTAAATTAAAGTAGAGTGAAATGAAATTTAATTTGTTAAAATGATTTGTTAGGACTAATATAATTGGGGCTTAAAACAAAATAGTTTGGGCTTGATTGGGAAATATGTAGTCGTTACTCAACCCAAAGGAGTGGGTTGTTTAGATACTGTATTTAATTATCGTGCTTGGTTCCCCAGTCTGCCTTTTACTTCCATACAAATTTATCTAAAGCATGCAATTAAATGTTCCAAAATCACAAATATTCCAGTGTGTTGTAATATTTTTCGTTTGTGAAATTCCTTGTGTTTTTTAAGACATAAAAATTCCCTAGCTTTCTCAGCTCACGTGGTTTCACAGTAACTCTGCTCTAAGTTCCTTAGTCTGTAAGTACACATGTCATAAAAGGCTTAGTGGGCAACAAAAACAAGTTTGTGGTGTGAAAAAAAAACCACAATAAAAATGTTTAATATTGGCGTGTGCAGGCCTTTGTTAGGTGGTGCCAGGTGTGTTTATTTGTTTTGTTTTTTATTTTAGTTAGGGCCGGTCTTATGACTCATGGATGAATATTAATCTGGTAGATAAATATTTCTATCTGGTGGATAAACTAGTGCGTCTTGTGACTGCAAGATAGCATTTATCTGCCAGAAAAAATGTATTTATCCATCACATTTTTATCAGGAGGTTCAAGTACCTGATAACTTATCTGAAAGTTAAAATGGTTGTTGCCATAGTGACGCATTGTTTTTAATGAGGTTTCGTCTATCAGAATCTGTTTTTAGGTTAAAATCTTGGTTCACGTGTTTAGTAAGCACAGGCCCGGGCTCTAACCATATAAATTTAGAACATTTAATTCACATTTTTATATAAACTGACAGGCTATTTGTAGAGTTATATTTATATAAGAACAAATTATCAAAATCTGAGTACAATAAATTAAATTTTGTAAATATAGTACCCAACTATTGACCACATTTTGGCAGACACCGAAATTAGTACTTACACGACATCTTATCTTCTGCGCACACGTGACACCATCTGTTGACTTGCACTCGTTTAGCTGCCATTATTTAACAAATCTTGAGCATTATAGAAAAAAAATCTTGGTTCACATGTTAAGCAAGCACAGGCCCAGGTTCTAGCCATACATAAATTTAGAACATTTAATTCACACTTTTACAAAAAATGACAAGCTATTTGTAGAGTTATAGTTGTATAAGAACAGATTATTTAAATGTGAGTACAGTAAATGAAATTTTGTAAGCGTTGCACCCAGGTATTGCCCACATTTTGGGTGACACCGAAATTAGCAAATGCAAGACAACTTAGCTTCTGCAACCACGTGACACCATCTGTTTCTTCGCACTCCTTTAGGCACCATTATTTAACAAATGTTGAGCGTTCTCACCACTCGCTAGGTCGTAGCGATAGCGTCTGGGCTTATAGCATGCGTGCACCAGTAAAAACAGTACCAACATTGCATTTTCTACATAAAAATATATTTATCCTACAGATAGCTATCCAGCAAGTAAATTCAGTTCATAAAATGCGTAAAATATTAAAGTGGCTGATAACCTTTAACCGGTAGCTAGCTTTAACATCCCGATAGCAATATTTATCCCGTATCCATAAGCTGGCCCTTAGGGGTGGTTTTTATCTGTTTGCGATGGCGTCTATAAACGTCCATGTAATTTATCTAACATTTTAATTGCAAAGGAAAACAGACAATCAATTAGTCTGGTTGTTAAAATGGACGTAATACAGCGACTCGAATCCGGCCAACATGGTGTAGACATTGCTGTAACTTTGGGCCTACCTGCAACTACTATTCGCACTATAGGGGAAAATGCTGTAAAAATTAAGTGCAGTGTGGAAAACCTTTTAGGGCTCAGTGTGACAAAGGTCAGGTGTTCAATAAACAAACACATTGAAAGGATGGAGAAAATGCTTTCGTTGTGGATTGAATCTCAAAACCAACGTAGTGCCCCAGTTACTTTAGCCATTGTTCAAAGTAAAGCTAAATCTTTATATCATGACGTGTCAAAGCCTAAGGACGGTCAAGGCTCCAAAGAAGAATATTTCAGTGCCAGCCAAGGGTGGTTCAATGGTTTTAAGTATCGGTACAATTTTCATAATATTAAAGTGAATGGTGAAGCTTCAAGTTCTGACAACATTTTGGAGGAAGCCTTTGTTGTCGAAACTTCAAAACATCATTGAAGACATCGAATACTCACCAAATCAAGTTTTTAATGTTGACGAGACCAAACTGTTTTGTAAACGTATGGCTGCCAGAACTTACATTTCACAGGAAAAAAAAGACAGCACCCGGTTTAAAGCTGCGAAAGATCGTGTCACACTGTTGCTAGGTGGGAATGTATCTGGTGATTACAAAGATGAAGCCACTCCTGGTTGCCATATCGGAGAATCCACAGGCTTTGGAAGAAAAAAAGGAGCACCTTTCCGTTATTTACAAAGCCAACAAAAAGGTGTGGATAGCTGGTGCCATGTTCTGGGAGTGGTTGAAAGTCTACGCAATACCCGCGTGGAAGAGGTACTGTTGGAAGGGGAATTTAGATTTCAGAATTTACCTCCTCATAGATGACATTCCTGACTTGGACGAGCATGTAAAGATTGTTTTCCTCCCTCCCAATACGACGGCTCTAATCCAACCAATGGACCAAGGTGTAATTGCCACTTTCAAGCGGTACTACTTGCGGTGTAAGTTTGAGCAACTTTCGTAGCTACAGATGGTGAAGACAAGACCAGCATCAAGGAGTACTGGTGGAACTACAATCTCTTTAACGCCATCAACAACATATCCATGGCCTGCCAAAAGGTTTCCCATACATTCCTCAATGCTCACAGTGTTTAAAGGATTTGAAGAGATTGTGCCAAGTGCAAACACAAACCTCCTCAACAATGCTCGTGAAGCAGTCTTCCAGAATCTGGAAATGGAGGACATAGAAGAGGTAGTGGACGCTGAGAGTGAGGAACTCAGTAACTAGGAGCTACAAGAGCTGTCCCAAAATCCAAGCCCTGAATCTGACAGCGAAGAGGACAAGCCTTCACGCACATTTACTATGAAGAGCATGGCTACTGCATTTCACCCCATTCGAGAAGAACTTCAGATGTTGGCCGATGAAAGACCCTGATGTAGAACGCAGCATGAGAGTGCACAGGACTGTCATGGAGGGTCTTACATGTTACCAGGAAATTTACAAAGAAAAGAAATGTGCCGCTAAGCAACCAACTAACCGCACATTCTTTCAACCAGTGGACACCATGGTGACACATGAGGGGGAGATCATGAGTGGTGAGCCAGTCCCATCCACATCCCGAAATTAAATGTATCCCTGTCCTAAGTTGTTTCGGCAATATGACACTACATGTATTTGTAAGTATTTTGGGGGGCCTTGGAACCTAACTCCTACACTTAACATTGATTCTTATGGGAAAACATAACCTTTATAAAGCTGTTTTTTATAAAGTTGCATTTCCCAGGAACATAACACAACGTTATAAGAGGATTTACTGTATTTCATAATTTTAAATAAGCCTTAAGAATGTTGTTTTGCTGTTTATTATCAAATAAAGTATCTAACGCAGGGTTAAGGAATTTGTGTTTACATGCAAGAGAGACAGTATTTAAATATTCTTGTTTGACTTATGAATTATATTTTCATGACGTGAAAATTTAAAATATATCTATAGATTTTGAATATCTGCATGATTAAAAACCGACTAGCCTTGGCCGACTGTGCCAATATCGGCCGATAAGTCGGATTGGTTATGGGCATTGGCCCAACCCTACATTTAACTATTATTTTCTTTATCACAATTTTTTGAAAATGTGATTTTTTTTATGAAACACGACAATTGCGTTATAGGAGCACTTACTTCCAATGGTTTAGCCTTAGACTATTTAATTAGTGTAAGGTGCTTGCCAAAAGATTAATCGTGCAAAGCTGACTCTAAATAGATTTTTTTTATTCGTCAGGTTTTGGTAGAAAACCTCTGTGTTAAAAGGAGAATACACCCATATATCTTTCATTTATGTATTTAGATGAAACTTGATGGGAACAATTTTGGAATTAAGGTAAAAAGTCAACAATAAGCCATAGTTATTCATGGGCAGAGACCTGCTTTTATGGTGAATAAAAAAGCCCAATTTCGTTTTTAAGTTTCCCAAAAGCAACGAAATTATCGAACTAAGACAAAAGCGTTAAAAAAGTGGTTTTTACCAAACTTTCGTGATTAAGGTGACTTTGTTGGGTTAAAACTAGACTTCCAGGACATTGTTTGAAACAGGTAAACTAAACATATTGAAGTGAAAACCAAAAATTACATTTTGTTTGGACAAAACGGTAAAAAACACTAGTCCTCAAAAAAATGTGCTGTCAACTTACTAAAAAAGTAAGATTTAGCGGCAGCTGGTCCGGAAAAAGTATGTACAAGTCACAAAGACAAAATATTACACAAAAATCATCTTGTTACTTCACAAAAATTGTGACTATATTTTTAAATCTCAATTTAGGCTAGAAAAATACAAAATAACTACTCAACATCACCAAACTGCAACATGCAGCTGGTAACTGTTATCCACTTTCATTGTGGTTCTGCGGTCTGTTACTACTAGACTATACCTAGAAAAATATCATTCTGAATCTGCATTTGAAATCGGCAGCCACAACGCTTGCAAAAACTTTGTTGCGAAGTCACTGAACATACTGTCTGTCTTCAGCCCTAGCAGCACATTCTCAATTTTTAAACTTTCGATGCCATCACTCGGTTCCATCAAAACTTTCAATTTTTTTACACATTTCAATATAGAAAAAAGATAAATCTCCATCTCCATCGCGATTATCGCGGACATCGTTTAAAATCGCGAATATTGCGCTAAAACTCCGATTTCGCAAATTATCGCGACAATTCTGAGCATATATTTGCAATCAGGGTAACCTGAAATGTGAACATCTGAAAGAAACAATGCCATATCTAACATTCGCGAATTATCGCGATCTCCACAAACGCAGGGCTCTGTCCATGGGTTAAGGGTTTGCCTACCCTCTCTGGAGGTGTGTTGAGCTTTCAGCTCTCAAAATAGATGGCGTTGCTAACGTTATACAAACTGGTGAATTCCAGCCATCAGGTTGGCAGCATTATTGGTTTGTTTAAACAATTGGGAGGCTGGCTGACCGGTAATCAGTCAAGGCAGCAAGCAAAATTTCCTAGAATTGATAGAGATAAGAAGTGTAGTGTCGGACCGTAAAGTGTGTAGGCGACCAAGTTTGACTAAATGTGGGGAGATAAAACTTCAAGATACAATCATACTCTCGAGCAGAAAAATTAGCCTATCCATCCCAGCCACCTAGACGCTTCTGTCTGGGGTTCAAATCCATGATGAGGGTATTTTGGGGAGATCTTATTCAATTGTTTTCTTCCACTCTCCCACGCTAATGGGGGTACTTTTCCTTAATTAATTCTGCCTTCATCATCACCACCTCAATATCGAATTAATATACATGCATTCCGCCCAAACAGGAAGTAAAACGTGGTGATTTTTAGCAATATATGTTGATCACTTTTATTTCTCATTTGGTATAAAGCTTAAAAATAATTGACACTAGATTATAAAAATTCTCAACTTAGCGGTCTCTACTACTGTCCGGTTTCGCTAGTTATTAGCGATAAAAGACTAGGGTGGAAAAAATATGTCATATTGGTCTATTATAGGCTTTGGGCAGTGTCAAGTTCACTAAATCACGTTGACCAAACATGAATGTGAATAGTTGGTCAGTTTGAACCCCAATCGAGTCGAGTTCTCTTAGTCCTAAATTCTAACTAGATGCGAATAAACGTGGAGTACGATCTCGGAGCGCTATTATCCCTTAGCTTGTGAAGCCTGAAAAAATAATTTTATCTTTATTTAACGAGTTTTGGTCAATTGGTTAACCCATTTTGGGTTGCCCTTAAATTACTTAGGGATTTTAGAAGGGGCGTGGTGGGAAGTTCAGTATTTCCCTACGTTTTTCTTACGAGGGGTTGGGGAGTCATAATTTATCTTACGTAAGGATTTGTATGGGGGTGTCATGGAAAATTTTACGATACCTTACGTGGGGTGAGGGGAGGGTGGGTTGAAAATCATGTAAAATGGCCTAAAGTAATTTAAGGACAGCCCCTAACCAACGTAACCCTTCCAGCTCTTCATGTATTATTATTATTATTATTATTATTATTATTAGCACTGCGTCTTATCAACCGCTTGGGTTATGCGCACTTACACTAATGTGTAATGGTAGGGTGATTGTGACATGAAATGGAGGACCTACAGTTTAACGTGGGATCCGAACCACGGCGGAGGCCTGGCATTCCACACATTCACAAGTTGTGATTAATACACGTCTTGTCAGAGGTGAAGGAAGGGTTTGGCAATCAGATAAATCTGTGCCGGGACCGAGGATTGAACCCAGAACCCTCAGCACAGAAGTCTGACACCTTACCCTTAGACCACCAAATCATCTTCATGTAATAAAAGGACATACATATCTGTTGTCTTGCAAAGTATAAACGGTCGCTCCAAATGTTAATAATGCCCCAGAGATAAGTTAAACAAAACCAGATGAAAAAGATAGTATTATAAATGCCATCACTTTACGTTAAAATCTGTGTTAATTGGTCTACCAGACTTACTACTACTATAATAAAATGTTATTATTCATAAAACTTAGTGTTACATCGCGTATCTCCGGAGGTACACGTACCACAGTTTGGGAATCACTTCTCTATAGTCTAAGCCATAAGTTGTCAATGGGGTTCCAAGGCACCCTACGGTACAGCGAGAAGATATGGGAAGTTAATAATTGAATCTATATAAATATTGTACTAGAAAAATATTCTTGATTTAATTAATATTAATTTTATTTTTCTAAGATACAATATTAATTAAAAATGAATATTTTTATTTTTAGTACGTCGTCTACTTGGAGATGTATCAAAATATACTGCCCTGAAATAAAGATGGAGAAACCCGTAGTTTCATAAAAGTAAACATATAATTATGAATCCCCTACACCCCGTTCTCCGTTTTCTCTATAGAACATACTAAAAATAAATTCAAGTGTCCCAACAAATTTAATACCTCTAGACCAAATTATTTAATTTTAATTTTAAATATATATACTGTACATGTATGAACCATATACTTTAAACGTGAATATTCTGAACCAGAACATGACACACCCAAGCATATTCATATAAATGTTACAAACGGAGCTCCCCAGCCGTCAATGTATCACTATGTAGGGGGGGGGGGGGGGGGGGAAACCTAATTTCACCAAGATAATTATTTCAAATATGGTGGGAAACGAACACAAAGTCCACAGTTCAGTAGGCAAACGTGCTGTCGTGAAATTAATAGTATAAATATACATTTATTTATTTTAATTTGGCATTAGAGCCTATTCCATTTTAAAAATTTTACTTAATTTAACAATAATATATATTAAATAATTTAAATATAGTTTAAAATTACACCTATACAAAGGAATATAACTTGTGTCAAGTTGTCATTTACATTATTATATTCAAATACATACCTGCGGACGGCCTTGGATCCATCCCAAATAATAATTGCACTGTGCTAACTTATAAGTTAGTTACAGAGCTTATTACAAATAAATGCCACTAAGGCTAACTTTGATTAAAAATATATAGCTATAAAGAGTAGTCAGAATATACTATATTATCTATTTTCATACAAACACTAAATTGGGAACCAATGTTTAGTAATAAAAAAAGAGCTCCTTGTGTAGGTTCCATATTGTTGAACGTCCTAAGTAGTATCAAGTATAAAAACAGTTTTTAATGATAACAATAATAATAGGTACGCCTTTGCGAATCTTATAAATGTCAATTCCGAACCCGAATCATAGTAGGATTCGGATTCAATTCGAGATTTAGATTAATTTTCAGATTAAATCCAAAATTTAAAATATTAATATTGAAAAGATATAAATTCGATTTGAAATTTCGAATCTAAATAAATCCTGAGTTCGGATTCGATTGGTTTAGCTTAAAATTTGAGTTTATAATTCTTACTTAGAATCCAGTTGCGTAGGCCAATGAATAAAGAAATTAACTTGAGTTTCAGGTCTTAAAGAAATCACATTGGTGACAGTTGTTTGTGACAGTGGATATCCTCTTTAAAAGAAAGAAAAAAAGTAGCTAGGTCCATCTTGTAAAAAAAAAAAAAAAAAAAAAAATTATCAACCTTTGCTTATTGATTGAAAAAACAGTTTGGATCTTTAATTGATGTTTCAACTTTTGAGATTAGTGTTATTGCATAGGCCTACATTTGTTTTAATAAACCTAAAATGTGTCTATAAAGATTATCATTATATTTTGAAATATTTTATTATTGGATTGGAATTCGGAAACTTAGCATAATGAAATATTCAACACATATTCTATTTGAAACATTATAAGATAGTAAGCCTAAAATAAATTGTTTGGTTCAGATTTGAACCTATTTTAAAAATAAAATAATAAATCAATTTTTTTAGGTAATGGATTCGACCGGGATTTGATTTGATAAAACAAAACTAGCATGAGATTCAATTCTTACGCGATTCGATTTGATTCGGATTTGATTCAAGTCAGCCAAGATTTGGATTCAATTTGAAATTGAAAATAATGATGGATTCGCACGGACTTAATAATTGGCGTGGTATGAATATTTTTATGAAAATATTTAAATTAATATTATTCTAGAAACAAAACATTTATATTTATAGCTTTGCTAACAATCTTTTTTGTTTGGTTTTATAGACGTTGAAATTTAGCAGTTGGTATTCAATATCTTGCTCACGTGTCATAGTTAGAAAAAAACCTTATGTTTTATAGCTTTGTGTATTTATTTGTATATCTTGGCCTTATTGAACACAAATTGACAAATATGTGAGGAACATTTTAAATGTTTTATAAAAGAATCTAAATTAAAAACAAATCAAGGTGAAAACTACGCATAAGCTTCATAAGTGAACCATTTTTCAAAAAAATGTTGAAGGAGGGTCACTTCAAATAGTTTATTAAAACCATATGATTTTTAAAAAATTGGAGAAGATGACCACGGTTTAAAGTATACATAAGATCATGTATGAATGAGAAACTATTAAATGGCTTTAAACAGAAATGTAACATTGTAAGTAACTATGCTATTTATAATTATGACACCCATATGAAAATGATCCGGATCCGCCCCTGATAGACCCGACCCAGTTTTGAACCCTAATCGTTCCGCTATCAGCAGGCCAATTTAACACTGGGGGACGCCTTAGAACACTCGGCCACTGAAGTGGGTATCGATTTTGGTTCCATTTCAGACCCACTGATTCGCAGACAGAATTGGAAGCACTGTAGATCGAACCCGGGAGTTCGGGATCATAAGCCACAAAGGCGGTCGGGTATTAACTACTTACTTTGTGGCATAGGGAACACAAAAGTTCATTGACTTTAAAGGTTTTAAACATAGTTTACTTATCATCGGCTCCATGTCGTGGTCAAGATTGCTAAGGCTCTATGACTGAGTGCGTAAATTAATCAGTTCTAGTAACTTTGCTAGTTCGATTCCCTCTAAGGTTGAAATAACTTTGTACTAGCGTGATACAAACTCGGCCAAAGCACAAGAGATTTTGAACATATTATAAGTGCGTTACAGAGCGTTGTAAGATCTATCTACAGCTTAGAGCTTTAAAAAAAAGTACTTGAAACATCAGAATAATCGCTACATTGTTATATAGAAATGTTTATTTGTATCTTAATTTTGATATTATTTCTACAGTAAATAAAATAGTAACGCTACTCATCCGTTGTACTTAAATTAGTGGATACAGATAGCCTAAACGCCAGTAATATATGTATACCATTAAATTTTTTTTACCCTTTACGACAAGCAGTTAAATAATTAATTTTATCTTTGAGTTTCTTTGTACGCCCTTTCTTCTATCGACCCATGCTTCACAAACTTGTTATTCACAAGGATATAAAATAATATTGTGTAAATACTTTTCCACCTCAAAATTGATACAATCCATTGGATCTTGTTCGAAAGCAAAAAAGTCACATTTTGTTAATTATATAAAAAGTAAGCACCGTGGGTACTTATTGTTCGGGATTAGATACATTTCTTCTGAAACGAGCGCACAAACTGCGAGAATGCAACAATGATCACATTTAACAAGCTAATAAAATAAAATAAACATGTTCACACTTTGACTACCAAAAACATCATTCATTAATTTTTTGAAAAATAACTTATTCCAAAGTCCAATGAGAGTCAAATCCTAGACCGTAAAATAAATATAGTAAATAAAAACATAACGAGAACGTCTCCAAATTACATTTAGATCCTATTTTATTTAAAATAACTATGTTTGATATGAGCAGGAATGTTTATTTTTACTTATTATAATAGTGGATTAAAAATTCAATGTAGGCCTATATTAGTTTTCTTGTACTCTTGAATATTAAAACACTTATTATTTATTACGTGTAATGCTCAAGAATGAGAAAATCCGTGAAAGAATGTAGGCTAGGAGTGAAGATTTTTTACATGTTTTACTGCTTCAGGTAAATAAGGGCTAATGTCATAAATCTTTGTATATGGAGAATCATAAGGGTTTTTCTTTGAAAATAATGTATTACTAGAGTAATACTCTCATACAAGTAAGTAGGGACCAACTATCTTTATTCACACAGAAGTTAGGACTTTGTGAATATTTTAGTTGCTTAATATTTTAAGATGTTTATATTTAATTACGCAAATTTGTCATTACTGTACACTGGCCCTTCTTATCCCAATGCACATGGTATATTTAATGTTTCTTTGGCTCAAGAAGGTCACAGAGATTAGCTTGACCCTCCACTGCCGCCTACATTCCAATACAGCAGGTTAGCCAACGCTTGTAAAACGACACTAGCTTGTAAAGGGGTAAAGATCATACTAACGGCACCTGTTATCGACTAAGATAACTATTTGTAGAAGAAGAAGTTGTATTTAAAACCATGTATTTTTACTAGAGTGTCGGCTTGGGAGTCTTTAGGGCTCAATATCGTCGTGATTATTGAGGCTATCCCAAATTAAAAAATATATTTAAAAAGAAGAATAAATTATTCATCAAGTAATATGTTATAAACAAACACTCTAGCTTAATATTACAAAGAAAATAAATAAACCGATTAATACTTTTTGTTTTCCCATTTAAAATGCATTGAAATGGAAATATTTTAACGAAAATATTTCAATAACTATTTTTAGCATGGTTTAAAAATTCCATAAGAATTATGAAAGATGCCCAGATATGTTACTAAAATAAATAAAAAATGATAATGTTGAATTATAAAATATTTTTTTAAATACATTTTTTTGTTTAGAGCCGTGCATTTATAGGTAGGCTCAGCCTTAAGTCTTGCCACTGATATTATTTAAGCTTCAATTTATTGAGAATAATTTGCGTGCCTTTTGTATATTCAATTATTGTTTTGACCTGATTATACAATGCTTGTGGAGAGTGGTTATGCACAGCTCTGGATGTGTTTAGTTCACGTCTTCTGTCATTGTGTGTAACACGATTTTTGTTAGCTATTAACTTAAACAGCTCTCTATAAGTATAATTCAGTTTTGTTCAATACAATTTCAAACTTAATTAGATAAAATATTGAATTTAAATTATCTTTTTTGATGAGAAAAACTAATCATATTATGCAGTATTTTATGTTTGTTATAGACAGTGATAAAAAATATAATGTAAAATTAGTCTTATATAACAAGCAATTTTATGAAATTATTTATGTAGAACCATTAGTTACTAAACATCAAGCACTTCTAGAACCATTAGTTACTAAACATCAAGCACTTCTAGAACCATTAGTTACTAA
Organism: Timema podura; assembly: GCA_033556935.1. Lineage (NCBI taxonomy): Eukaryota > Metazoa > Arthropoda > Insecta > Phasmatodea > Timematidae > Timema > Timema podura. The sequence continues at coordinate 79,800,982 of JAVRXN010000008.1, read as the reverse complement.
ACATCAAGCACTTCTAGAACCATTAGTTACTAAACACCAAGCACTTCTAGAACCATTAGTTACTAAACACCAAGCACATCTAGAACCATTAGTTACTAAACACTAAGCACATCTAGAACCATTAGTTACTAGACACTAAGCACATCTAGAACCATTAGTTACCAAACACCAAGCACATCTAGAACCATTAGTTACTAGACACTAAGCACATCTAGAACCATTAGTTACTAAACACCAAGCACATCTAGAACCATTAGTTACTAGACACCAAGCACATCTAGAACCATTAGTTACTAGACACTAAGCCTATCTAGAACTATTGTTATTAAAACCAGGCACATTTAGAACCATAAATTATTGAACATCAAGCAGATCACACACCAATAATTGATAAATGGTTTGTGTTATTCAGTAATTAAAGAATTTGAAGACTTTTTGTGTTTTAGAAGACCCATTCTTTAAAATTATAAACATTTGGTACATTTTTAAATTCAAAATTTGAAAGAAAATATTAGAATTCAAACTTGAAAACGAAACTTTGCACAGCCCCAGCTATTAAAAGACAGCCCATTAAAAGTAACCTGAAAACAAAAGTGCAAGCAATAAATAATCATGAATTCTCACCTGCAGCGAATGGCGGCCATTTTTACCAGGAGTAGGAGGACCTGGTTTATTGTAAGAAGTCTGAAAAACAAACTTTCTTTTTTTTTAAAAGAGCCATTAAAAGCTATGAACAAATATATTTATTTAAAAACAAGACTTGTGTTAAGTGCTAAATGCTTTGGTTTGAAGTATATAAAAACCTAACTTGGTTTAGTGAAAATGCATTATTTTTTCAACATCGTAATGTAAGGCTAGTTGCATCGAGGATATATATATTATATATATATATATATATATATATATATATATATATATATATATATAAAACTTCTGTTACTTCCTAATGCAAACAGTGTTTGTCGGCTAGACATTCCTGCCTTCTCCTGGTGATGACATATCTTACCGACTTAGGTCGGGGCACCATTTAGGTGTGGTCATACTGCCTCGATGAGATGATGTGATAATGATAATGTGGTGCCAGTAAAAGTCAAACTTAGCTTATGCATAGTAAATAACCAGACCATGGCAACCATAGGCACAATTTCCTTTTGAGAAAAATACCTTTGCTACCAGCAGAAATCAAACCTGTGACTTTTGTATTAGTAGCCAGAAACCCTGACCAATGGACCAAGAGGTCGATATGTAACAATATATATTATAATACCTATGTAAGTACTACGCATGGAATTACAGGAAAGATTAATTTAGATTGCTCACACTGGAAAAGTATGTAATGCTCACATTTGGTAGAAAGTCAACACCTTTGAATTACATAGTCCATATTTGTTGTTTTTTTTGTTTCCTCTTTAAAGAAGTTACTTTACAACTAGGCCAAGGGATTGGGCAGTAATGATCAATTTTCTTTAAGCAAGTAACATTATATGTGACCAGTTACAGCAGTGTAAAGCATAAACGGTTCATTATTACATTTTAAGAACCAGATTATATTTATTATTATTATTATTATTATTAGCACCGCGTCTTACTACTCGTTCGGGCTATACACACTTACGCTAATGTGTAATGGTAGGGTGATTGAGATATGAAATGGAGGACCTACAGTTTAGCGTGGAATCCAAGCCACGGTGGAGGCCTGGCATTCCTCACATTCACAAGTTGTGATTAATACACGTCTTGTCAGAGGTGAAGGAAGGGTGGATCGAGGATTGAACCCCGGAGCCCCTAACACAGAAGTCTGACACCTTACCCCTAGACCACCAGGTCACCTTATATTTGTTCCTTCCCCTCTTCCATGTATTATATTATGAACCTAACTAAGTTAAGAGGTTCTTTTTGAAGAATTATATAATACATATTAATATTATGTTCTATAGCCATTGATAGGCTTACTTTTGGAAAAAAAAACTTATTTAAAAACTTAACACCAATTTTAGCTGTCCATTAATTTTAAATTAAGGGATAAAATTTTGTTCACGAATCACACCAAATAAATGTACTGTGTCCTATTTTTCTTTGACTTGTTGGAATAAAATTATTAATATTACAAATCCTTAATCCAACAGAAATTACTATTAGCCTGAAATTGTGGTTAGATGTAACTTTTAATCCATTTGAACTCAGTTGTAGGGTGAGATGGGTGATGTAACAATCTAATGGCCAATTTATTAATCAGACTCAGTACGCTTCAAGTGTGGCGCTATAATAACTACAGGACTATCTATACCTACCTAAACTTTAATGGAATAGGCCAGTTTTGCAAGTGAAACTGGCCCATTCCATTCTGGTCTAAGTAGGTGTCGTCCAGTATTTTGTTTAGCCTCACACTTTAGGCGAGCTGAGTACGACTATGAAACTTGTACCTAGTCCTATTGCAATCTGTAATGTTAGAGCTGCCAAACTTTATATCTACCTTTCATGTACCTTTTTCCAAATATAACTTAGAAATTAAAATTAGTATAAATATTTTTAAAATATTGTAGAGATTCCTTGTAATAGAGTTTAAGTATAATGTACAGTACCGGTATATATGACATATTTTTCTTACACACTTTATGAAAGTATAAACACACCTTATGCCAAAAACACATATACAAAAATAACGTAATTAAAAGATTAGAATTGAAATTTAAATTCCTTCATAATGAATAAAACAGCACATCCAGACTGCTAACAAAATTACCCAAATTTCACAAAACTACACAATTCTGAAGTTTTTGTTTACGTTAACAGTCACTAGGCTAAGAATTATGGTGTCAAATTTAAACTTTTATAATTTTAATATCATTCAGTGCAATTGTAAAAATCATTAAAAAAAATTTAAGGGGAAATAAAATCATATAAATAATGATATATCTGTACATTTTAAGAATAATTCAAGAAAGTTGGAAGATATTTAAGGTTGTGACTGGGACTAGTCAGAGATAATTGTGAGCAGTAATTTTACACTAGCAGCGCATATAATAAATGTTTAAAACTAAACAAAACATACATACTCTCCAAAATGGGCTAACAAAGACTATCTGCTTGCTCTCTTATTAATCAAAAATTACCTAATTGGTCTTTAAACAATAAAGAATAATCTCAATGCTAAGAAACCATAAAAAGGTTCCCTTTTAATGAAAGAAGCAAAGTGATTTTTAAAATAAAGTTATTTGAAAACAAGGAAAATTTCTTTCAAATCCATTTCAGATCAGATGTTTATATAGCACATGTTCATGATTCAGTTGTGCCATCAGAAATTATTTTTATTGTTAGTTTAATTATTGACCATCGTAAGCCAAGGCTATTAGTGCCTAATGGTAAAGTTAAGGAAGGTAAGCTAAAGAAAATGAACCAAAAACTTCTTGTGATAGAAAGGTAACTTAGGGAAAAACTATCCTCGTTGCAACCAAATAGGATCAAATACCCAGATCAGACAAAGTTGGCAATATGACTAAGGGCATAAAACCCTTTAGGATGAAAAACATTCTTACCCAAAACCAATAACTACAACACACTTTACTAAACCCATAAAAATCACTGCACATGCCCAACCCAAAAACAATAGTATGACTAATCTACTCTATAAGGGGTGTGGGAAGCATTGAAAGAATAATTATTCATCTCTGACCATAGAAAATTGAAATTATAAAATTGAGATTTATTTTAAATTTTTGTCATTTTGTGCACTTATATAAATTACATAGTTCACAAAACATAAGCCTGCATTACTTATTTAATTGCACAATGCAATTATCACTTGATTGATTCTTTTAGGCCAACATTTTCATAATAAAACCTTGCATTAGTTAAATTAATACATTTTTTTCTGCATATTATATTGAAAAGAATTATTCTAACTAAAATTCATATTCTGAAAATTACAATTCAGTTTCAAGAATATTTCATACAATTTTATTAGAATTGTAATTGAAAAGGTAGACTTTGTACAGCCCTACTTTCTACATATACTATAATTTACTCTTCTTGGCAGAGCATTACAACTATCAACATTTCGAATAGGACTATGCGAGAAAGACTTGTATTACAACCTCGACTAGAGATAGGCCCTTGAATCCTCAAGGATATTCAAGAATGCGAGAAAGTTTCTAATTTGAGATTCATATCCTTAAAAAAAATTCTTTCTTTCAATTTTCCAAGTGAAATTATTTTAGAGCTTTAGAACGGCTTATTGGTTGTTCAGAACCAATTATAATTATAGGCATGAACTTAACAACTAGGCCCCAGACCAGTAATTTAACACTTAACTGAAAGTATGAAAGTTATAATAAATGGATTATAAGAAAGAATGTTCACATTTAGTTAATATTTGTATTTTCTATAAGGAAAACCTCTTTTTGCTCATCTTGACTCGATTTTCAAAATTTTATTTAGACTTAGTTAAAAAATAACTTTCCGTCTAATAAGCCAAATTTTAGTCAACTCTTGATTAAAAACAAATTTATGAGAAATTCACACCAGTTGAGAAGCATGGGAATTTTCTCACTACAAGGGTTCACCTTAAAATAGTTATGATTAGGGCTGTCAAACTCGATTCTTACTGGTATCGAAATAATCGTGAATCAATCTTAATATTATGATTCTCGCTACATCGATTCTTAGCTCTTAATAAAACGGCAACATTCATGATAGGTGATGATCGATTATCTCTCATATTAGTTTAGTTTCAGATTCATTTAAATTCCGGCAAATTGTAAATATACCGTATGGCTCGAATATAGTACGACCCTGAATATAATATGACCTTAACATTTTGAGGTGATCTACATTCAAAATAAATGGTCTAGAATTAATACGACCTGACATGACAGTAACAAGAGGTAAAAACTTAACAGCTTTTACAACAAATTTTTTAAAAGTAATAGTCAGAATATATAAATCGATTCTAACCAAACAATCTATATATAACATGTAGACTAGGGATGCCAATTTTCCATAATATATCAATATTTTTATCATTAATTGATATACCACAATGTGTATATTGAAAACTATGATATTCCTATCAAATTAAAATGGCTACTCTCCTGTAATTATATTCGTTATCGCTTTTGAATTTTGAATGTTTTATTTAGCTCTTTGAATAATACAAGTTTAATAAAATTAGAACAAAAATCGATGTAGTTTATAAAAATGAAGTAAAAAACCATTATATTTATTTTAATTCACTATATTATCGATATATCGTTGCCAAAACTTCATCACTAATTTCTGACAAGCTAACGAGCTTAGGATCGGTTATGGCAGACGACTTAAATTTTTGAAATGTGTGAAATGTGTTCTTCTTTATGTTATAAAATCAGCAATTTATTATTTATTATATTAATTTTGAGTTTATTTGAATTCTTGATTTTGATTTCAGTTTTGAAGAATTTTAGTGTGTTTAGTAAATATCTCTATAAGATTGTGAGATTAAAGTTTCAAGCGCCATGTATTTTAATGACCGAGTCCAAATTTCGCATTAAGGGGGAAGTAGGGTATCAGGCACGTCAGATTTTCTAGGCAATAATGCTTGGAAAAATAGCAAAAAAGGAACTGTTCAAGAATCGAAATCAGTATCAAGGTTGAACTTAGGAATGTGAATCGAGAAAAACGGGAATTGTGACATCTCTAGTTATGATTGAATTAAAAATAAAATTGAAAATGTAAGCTTTAAAAAGATCTGCTATTTATTTGTTCTTATTAATGATTCCTGGATATTCTACTAGATATAGTATCAAAATACTATGATTATCCTGATTCATCATATATAACTTGTTTTTCTCGATTATGATTTTTACCATTTAGCCTTTATTTTTTGATTCTCAATTTCAATTTTCTCATTTACAACCATCCTAACTCACAATAAAAATATGTTATATATATTTAAACCTTAATATCATATATTTGCAAAAAAATAAAGTATAAATAGTACAAACATAAATGTTTGACCTGTTTAAGATTACAAGAACACAAAGATGTGTTTAGTACTGTTGGAGTTCAATTATTACCGGCAAAATGTTGTTTTGTTTATATTTGTAGTTCAATATACCGCTGAGAGATGTCTTTATGAATTTAGTCTTATAAGCTTTTTCAAATAGTAAACCGTTAGTCATGTTCCAGCCAAACGCCATACCGGTCGTGCTATAAATTGTGTTAGCAATAGTTTATATATATTGTTTATTTCGATTATTACTCTGCCCAACAGGTTATGGGCCCAGGTTACACGATCGGAAACGAATCAATAATTTGATTAAACGAAAAGTTCTAAATCAAAAAGGTGCAGAAGTCGAACGATTTGTTAGCCTAACAAAATGGCGCACGCGAACGCGACACATTCAACACGACTCAAGATGCTGTCACGCAACAACTACGATACGTGGAAAATACAAGCCGAATACTTGCTAATAAAAAATTATACATGGGGATATGTGTCAGGTGAAATACCACAACCCGTAGTGGTCGGCGAAAACGCGGTGCTTGTTGCCGCGCAAACCGCACACAAAGCTTGGCTAGCGGCCGATCGAAGGCAAAAGCTGATTTGATCCTGTCCATCAATCCATCTGAATTAAAACAGATTCAGGATGCACTACTTCACGCGATGTATGGGTAAAATCAATCTACGCATCAAAGGGGCCTGCTCCCAAGGCAACATTGCTCGAACGTCTCACACAACACAAGATGCAAGATGGCGACGATATGACTGAACATCTCGCTGGATTTTTTGACGCTGTGGATAAGTTGCAAGCAATGGAATTGGACATAAACGGCGACCTGTTGACGATCATGCTGTTATATAGTCTCCCCAGCAGTTACAACAACTTTCAATGTGCAATCGAATCCTGTGATAATTTACCAGACACTGAAACATTGAAAGTGAAAGTCTTGGAAGAACATAACACGCGTGTTCAGGAAAACGTAAGTGCCGCCATGTTTGTCAAGTCAGGAAAACATTCGTAAACAGACCGAAAGGTGGCACGAGCAGTAGTGCTTGGATCAGAACATAAACGTAAACAAAAACCACAATTAAACTATAAATGCGGCTTTTGCAAAAAGAAAGGACACAGGGAGGCCGATTGTTTCTTTAAAAAGAAGTTGAGCGAACAACCGCAAATAAAGCTGACGAGGCTCAATGTTTTTTCGTCGACAAAGAAATTACAAAATCAAGCAACATAAACAACCTTTGGGATTGATAGTGGTTGCACATGCTCACTTATGCAACAATGAACATGCATTCACGAGCGTGAAGAAAATGCATGGGAATCTTAAACTTGCCGATGACAGTGCCACACAAGTAAAAGCAAAAGGTGACGTGCAAATCACCACCGCGAACAGTGTGACAGACTATCACATTGAAGGACATCTTATATGTACCTGACCTCCGAAAGAACCTCATCTCTGTGGCAAAAATTGTTGATTACAACAACAAGGTGACATTAAAGTTGTTGCGAATAGAATTGGTGACTTATTCTACTTATGTGAAAGCGATCAGCAAGCGTGCATGGTCACAGGATCAAAAGTTCCAAAAAATGAATTAGAAGTTTGGCACTCTCGACTTGGTCATTTGAATTTAAGGGACATGGTCAATATGCTCAAGAACCAATGTGTTATTGGTTTGAAATTCAATGACTTAACTGAAGTCAAAAACTGTCACACCTGTCTAGAAGGAAAAATAACATCAACTCCCTTCACCAAGCGAGAGGTAACCTCAAAAGAGCTTTTGGAGTTAATCCATTTCGACGTCTGTGGGCCAATGAGGGAAGCATCTCAAGGTGGGCACGTTATTTTGTAACCTTCATAGACGACTACAGTCGATGGTGTCAAGTCTACTTCCCAGTCACAAGGGGGAGGTCACTGAGAAGTTCGTCGAGTTCAAGAATCTAGCCAAAAATCAGACAGAGGCATAAGATCAAAGCTCTTCAATCGGATGACGCGAAGGAATATTGCAACGATAAAATGGATTCCTTCCTCAAACGTCCAGGCATCCAACAACGCCTAACAACTCCGCACACCCCACAACAGAACGGTGTTGCGGAAAGGAAGAATCGCACTCTGGTTGAGGATACTCGGTGCATGCTACTCGAGTCTGGAATACCACGTTTTTTTGGGCCGAAGCCATAGCGACTTCCAATCATGTCTGAAATCGATGCACAACAAAAGGCTTTTCTGAAGGAACTTCATAGCAAAGATGGATGGGAAGACAGCTGTATATCTCACATCTTTGTATATTCAGGGAGAAAGCCATCATCCTCGACAAGTCTGCCAATAAGGGAAAGTTTGAGCCCAAAGGCAAGAAAAGGGTCTTCATTGGTTACTCTGACTGTTCCAAGGCCTACCAGGTATGGCTACCAAATGAACGAAAGATCCGTGTCACCAAGGACTTAAGATTCTGGGCCGAGCCTGGGCCCGACGCACATCTGCAGACTTTCTTCAAGAAGAAGAAACATCCTGTCAACATGAAGAAGAGTCCTCGCACAAAGACGCTGAGATTAGTCCGAACGCTCTGGAAGATGATTAACCATTTCTTGGATTCAAAGTGAATGAGGACCCATGCTCGACATTGGAGAGCGACAAGATCAAGGTGCCGCAAGCACCGAATCTGACATGCTGGCGGAGCGAGGACCTGGCAGACCAAAGTTAATGCGTACCGGAAGAAGGGGTCGCTCCACTAAAATATACCAGCCTGCAGCCAACGGGCCATCAGAACCTTGCTCTCAACAATGATCCGCCATACGGTAAGATACTGGCATGTCACATCATCTCAACAAACTATGGAGCACATCAAGTTCAAAGTAACAGGGAAGATGGATCACTTCGTAATGCTCCAGTTGCAATGAATGCCTCAGAGATTCACATTGACAGTGCCATTAAGGGGCCAGATCACGAGGAATGGTTTGATGCAATCTATTAGAAATCAGATGCTTGGTTGCCAATGACACTTGGGAAATCGTTAATAGACCGATCAACGATAGAGTGATCGACTGTAGGGCGTTCTCCAAAACAAGTACAATCCTGATGGAACGTTACTTCGAAGGAAGGCCAGGGTGGTCGCAAGAGGCTTCGCCCAAAGATCAGGAATTGACTTTGTGGACACTTTTGCTCCGGTTTCCAGGATAGAATCATTTGGGCTGCTCATGGCATTGTCAGCCAAACTCAACTTACAAGTCTCTCAGCTCGACATTACAACGGCCTATCTGAATGGTAGCATTGACACACTAACATTCATAGAACAGCCAGACTTGCTTGTTGAGGCACTACAAAAGATGATCAGGACTGAAAAGGATGACAGCATTGTTGGGAAAGCAAAAGACATGCTTCAGAAACTGGAATCCGGTAACAAAGTCTGCAAACTTCGAAAGGCCATTTACAAACTCCGTCAAGTTGGTCGACAGTGGCACGCTAAATTAAGTGCAACTTAGAATCCATCGGGTTGCAGCCCACAAACTCTGACCCATGTGTGTACGTCGATAGTCTAAGTAAACGCCCAGTCTATGTGCTCATCTATGTTGACATCGTGATAGCTTCCGGAAACCGTAGCGAACCAGACACATTAAAGGTGAAATGTCAAATAAATTTGATGTAAAGGACCTTGGAGCTATAAATCATCGTTTAGGAATTTAAGTGAACCAATCTAAGGACAAAGTCACATTATGTCAGAATGGATACATCAGGGATATTTTACATAAGTTCGGGATGGATGACTGCCAACCAGCGAAGACACCTAAATCAACCCGGGTAAAAGTTTGATTATTCCTCCACTACCACAGAAGAAACAAAGCAGTATCCAATCAGAGAGTTAATTGGAGCCCTCATGTACATCGCCATTGGTACCCGTCTTGACATCGCTTATGCAGCCAACATGCTGAGTCAATATAACAATTGTCACACCTCAACTCACTGGCAAGCTGCCAAGCGTGTCCTAAGATATCTGCAAGGAACCATCAACAGAGGTTGGTTTACGCCAGGGATGAGTAAGGCATTTCCGGTTTCGCAGACGCCGACTGGGGAAACTGTGACACTGACAGAAAGTCCTATACAGGTTACACTTTCACCTTGTCCAGAGCGGCGGTATCATGGTGCTCACCAAAGCAGAGAACCGTTGCTTTATCTTCAACCGAGGTAGAGTATATGAGTTTCACTGAATCTGCGAAGGAAGCAATCTTCCTGATGACCTTCGTGCGAGAACTTGGTTTAAAGGAATTGTCGAACATCATTATTTTCAATGACAATCAATCAGCTGGAAAATTGGCACATAGCCCTGTCTTCCACTCAAGATCGAAACATAGACATAAGTTTCATTTTATTCGTCAAGCTCTCCAAGATTACCCAATAAGGCTTGAATATTTATCCACTGAGGATATGGTAGCTGACATCTTAACAAAACCTCTTCCTGGAGCCAAACACGAGAAATGTATCAACTAATTGGGTTTACGTGCTTGATTGTTACCTATTGACCTTTTGACTAAAAATTGAGGGGGGTGTTGGAGTTCAATTATTACGTCAAAACGTTCATGGGTTTGTTTACATTTGTAGTTCACTATAACACCGACAGATGTCTTATGAATTTAGTCTTAAAAGCTTTTTCAAATAGTAAACCGTTAGTCATGTTCCAGCCAAATGCTGTACCAGTCGTGCTATAAATTGTGTTAGCAATATTTTATACATATTGTGTATTTCAATCACTACTCTGCCTAACAAGTACACTTACAAATTATTATCTTAAGTGATAGGGCAAATAAATTATTATAGTGCACACTGCACAGTGAAAGAACTACTCAATACAGAATATTACATAAGTTCATTTGTTTTGTGTTTATGAGGGGAAGACATTAGAAGTTGTAGCCATTCTTAAGGCTAGTGTTAATTCTTTGCAGTGCCGGATGTTATTTGGTGGTGAAAGGAACGTCATCGGAAACAATCGACTCGACAAATCACAGACAAATTTCTGATGACATCCTTTTAATCACCAAATACCATCTGGTATTAAATAGAATCAACACTATCCTTAAGAATGGCTACAACTTTCTAATTTCTTCACTCAAACACAAAATCTTCTAAGCTCCTCCAAGAATCTCTTTCAAACGGCTGCCTAACCTTCACAACCTTCTAGTACATCCAAAATTGCCCGAGCCCAACAATTTACCTCATTCAACATGTAAAAGGTCCACACCCATGTAAGAAACAAGCTGCAACACCTGCAAGATCTACCCACCCAGCAAAACCTCAATAGTAAAAACATGAAGCAATACCCCCCTCCAAGGCCACTTTGACTGCGACACATCCAACTTAATCTACCAACTCCAATGTAATTTTTGTGAGGCTGAATAATTAGACTCACAACAGGATCTCTGAGAATAAGCATGAACAATCACTGTTTCGATACCAACCACAAAAATCTAGATAAACCAGTTCCTTCCCGTGCTAACACCCACAGCAAGGACTTTGACTCCACCTAAACCACCAGATTACTCAGAGCATTCCCTACCGCCAAATGCAACAACTCTCAGCTCAGACAATGGGTAACTAAATCCAGACTACCCACTGGTTTAGATCAGAGTTATTTCAGGTATAGTTTTTGTCAGTCTTAAAGATATTTTTAGTTACTAATCTTTCAGCACGCTATCTATACAAGCTTCTATTGCGTTTCATCAATTTGGCAACACTGCAAGTTTTCAGTTATTTCAAATTATCCATGATGTATGTAGTTCCACATATCTTTATTTGTGTTGTGTGTGTTTTAAATGTTTCTCTCTAAATAAAAAAGGAATATTTCCAAAAATTCAAAGCAATGTGTAACTGTGGAAGTGTAAAAGTGTAAGAAGAAATGGAGGGAAGTGTATCTATCCTTTCAGGGTGGCTTTCTTTATATTATTATACATCTTCAGTGAGTGAGACAACCACATCAGTGGAAATGTGCACTAAGAATAAACTTGTCTAGTTTGGTTTACTAGTAACGGGGAGTTCAGGGTTTGAGGTCAGCAAGATGCAATGAGGGTGTTTTTGATTAACTCAACTGTATCATTCGAATACTACTTTTATTTTGTTTAGTAACTCAAGAATTGATATGAATAAAACCAAAGTTTGAGAAAAAAATACACCAATTTGTTTATTATTATTATTAGTTATTTAACATGCACTTTCTGAATAACTGATTATATTAATATAGAGCCTATAAACAAACTTAAATCTTGAATAGACACAACAGCCATTCCTTCGGCTGTTGGTTCATCACTGTGAAAGGGCACATTTAGCCTATGATAATTTTTTTATCTATGCCAGGAACGGAACCCTGAGCCAAGGTGTACCAATGAATTTGTTTATACAGGAATATTGTGCCTAAAATGTTTCCTATTAATTGGATTCAAGATTCATGGATAAAATAAATATTGGTATTTGAAAAAGTGGATTGATTATTTATTTAAAGTGGTTCCAATAGCCCCTCTATATGGTACAAACTTACTTGATTTTTATCCCTCCTTTTCCCCTTTTCTGTATTTGGCAGCAGACTGATTGTTGGATCAATATCAACAGGCAAGCCCAGCTAAAAGAATTAAATAAAGATTAATATTTTTTTCACATTATGATGTAAAACACAAAGCTAGTATACATTATCTAACTTTAAGATGTGATGGACATTTTGTCGTGAAATTATCCCCCTTCATCAAATAGATGTCATGATCAATGTGGTAAATAAAACATAAATAACACACCTACAAGAGGATACAATCAAGGCTGTTGCTAAAACTCAAATTCGGAGTGAAGGCAGTCTCTAGACTGATTGAGTACAAATTTTATTTTTATAAATATTAAATACCTCTAAAATATATTTTAAGTTCTTTATATATGAATATCCAGGCCAACTATTTAAATAATTGAATCTGTAAATTGTATGATTTTTAGTTAATTACTGTCGGTAGCTATAATAAATGCTGCTTTTTATTTTCATTTATTTGAAGTATTTAACGTGGCTGATAACCTTTAACTGCTTGCTAACTTTAACCTCGAGATAGCAATATTTAGCCCGTAGCCATAAGACCGGCCCTAAGTAGACAGACATGCTACTGACTGTTCTAAGGTGTTGGACAAGAAATTCGGAGAAAGTGGGAGAATACCGTGGAGTTTCAGGAGACAAGAGTATTTTCATACATTTAAAAAAAAATTAGTTAAATAAGTTTTATAAAATTAACATTCATTCAACTGATGTATAGCATGTAATAATATTTTTACATTTTCAGTATATCTTTTCAAAGTAGTAGTTTTTAGTTGAAAGGAAAACATTGTGTTGACTAAATCATGTAAATATTTAGCATTTATTAGTATGTGTGTTTCTTATAATTATCTTAACTTTGAGTTTGTTATCAAGAAAATATATCTAATCACAGTTCCTACACAAAATCATGAAACATTTTTCAGAAAATTTTAAGGATTTTCTACGGTTTCTCCAGGACAAGTGTATAAAGTAATCAAGCCAAAATGGTGAAAATACACATCATTAAATATGCATATTATGGGTGAAATGTTAGTTTCCCCTTTCACAGTGTGCAACTAAAATATGACGTACTTGGGTTAAAAAATAAAATAAATCAATAGTTTGTTTGGGCTACCCATATATTTACTCTTTTCCTTTAGTGACAAAAAAGGTATAATTAAGGAAATTCACCCACATTTGCAGGAAGTGAGTGAGACACCATTAAGGGAAAACCACCCTCATTGCACCCAAATAGGATTTGAGCCTTGATCTCCCCGTCATTGAAAATCCAGTCTATTGCGAGAGTGATGTAAAAGAGTATGTGACCACCAAAGCAGGTTTTGTTATTGTTCATAATAATTTCAATTTCCATGCAATATCATTTATTCTGATTTAAAATTAAATTAAGAGGCAGGGAATGTGTAAGGATGATTTATAATTGTTCCATGATGACATCACTTAGGAAAAGGAAAATTTGAGGGGGGGGGAAAATTCAAAGTCTTCCTTGTACACTCAGTTTACATCGAAAAGTATAAACCTTACCATGCCTCGTTCCCCATCAAATAGGCTCCAAGATAGGGTCTCAGTACAATCTGTTAAGGGATGGATCACCATGAGAGATGAGCGCGGCCGGTTTCTAAGACGATTTCTCTGTACATGATTACTAAGAAAACTATTATACATATTTTAATCAGATTTTTACTACTGTAAAGATTAATTCATTTACATGGTTTATAGTTTATTCCTATCCACGCAGCCAATTCAAATTTAAGTTTTAAAAAATAATTTAAAGATCACTGCATGAAACAAACTGAGCTTGTCATTGAAATGCGGGAAGACTTAGGCTAAAACGGTTTTCATTGTATTACAATAAACACATTTCTCTATCATTTATTATAATTTAACGCCAGTTAAAAGTTAAATATTTGTAAGCAGCTTTGTTTAAATAATTTTTGCATGATCGTATTTTCTTGGTTTAATGTTGTTTTAAAAAAAATCTACAGACAAAGTATAAACCGAGTAAATATGATTGAGAATAATTATCATTTCATTTTTCAGCATACATATTGCTCTAAACTAAAATAAAGTGGTACAGTTTTTATTTGATTCAAAAAAGTGTTGTGGTGCAGTAGCCTGTGACCTAGCGGTGTAAGGTTGAACAAAATGAACCTCTCGAGAAAACTCATGGCAGTGATGTCAAGCGTTGCACGGTGACGAGCAGATGTTCTCAGGAAAAATATCAACTCGACTGCGTTCATTTATTAAATCAGTTGTGTGAATACCACGTGTTTTGGAATGGAAGCCGTTTCTGTAAAAAGATATCGAAGAAAATAAAATAAAAAACTACTTTATCTCTCAACCAGACGAAAGAAAAATAAATGTTTTACTCTTGTGAATTGAATAAAAAAAAGTATCATGAATTTATTATCATTTCTGCTTGAAAAATACAATTTTAATACTGTAGTTTAAAATTCATCCATTAATTTCAAATCATGTGTGTAGAATACCTAATTAATATAATTACAGGACCCGCTTCGGTGACCTCATGATTTAAGGCACTACTCTTGCAAAAAACTGGACTGCCGAGGACGGGGATTGGTGTTCGATCCCAGTTTGGTGCTATGAGGTTATTATTCCTAAAATGTTTTCCACTTACCCTCCACACAAATGTGAGTGTAAGTCATCTAAAAGCAACCTTACCCTTCTCTGACACATTAGCTTAATTAGTACATCAGCGTAAAACCCACACTGGCTCGGTTCACTTTGGTGTACCAACCAAACACTTTGGGCCAGTTTCATAGTCAAACTTAGCATGCCTAAAGTGCGAGTCGATACTAAATACAAGACGACACCTACCTAGACCCAAATGGAATGGGCCAGTTTCGCATATGAAACTGACCCATTCCATTCAATTTCAGGTAGGTGACGTCTTGTATTTAGTATCGACTCGCACATTAGGCGTACTAAATCTGACTATGAAACTGGGCCTTTGGCCCTACCTTTGGTAATCTGATCTGTAAACAGAGTCAATAATTTGGTATTGATAATACGGGGCCAACTAAATCATTTTGGACTATTGGTAATTTGAACAAGAAATACACTTGTCACAATAGATAAATGTCTTGAAACTATTTTGCTATTGGGACTATTGAACATGCCTTGACCACCACTCTTTTAAAATTAATAACATTAACACAGATCCATATTTAATTTTGACAATTATTATTTAACAAAATAGTTTCACCACAAATATCATTTTTACTTTCTCGCACCCCTCGCGTGCCATAGTCAAAGATTTGGAAATAACGTTAACTTTAGAGAGGAAAGGAAGGGGGGAACACAAATGCTAAGAGGAGGATGTTACTCAACACATATAAGAGTGTGCAGTGTAAAGATTATTTCCATGTCTTTTTTTTTGTTCTTGTGATATTAGAAATGCTTCACTTCTTAATATTCTTCGATGTTATTCGTAAATTTACAATAATAAAGTAGGGTAGATAATAAATACGGTAATTAAGAGAAAGTGTTCCCACATTTGCGTGGAGGAAATGAGCAATCACGAGGAAAAACACCTCAATTCACGTGGTAGGGATTCAACCAAAAATTGTAGCACAGGTCCCTAATAAAATTTAAATTTAAAACGTAATATTAAGTGTGTTCATTGCAGATATTTTGATGAAGGACTTTGAATGTATAAGGTTGTAGAATGGGTGTATTATTATATACTGTGTGTAGCAAAAATTATAAAATAGCTAGTGATGTGTATATATATATATATATATATATATATATATATATATATATAATCAACGTCCCTGACACAAAAGTGATTGATAAGGGAGAAATGGATTATAAAATGATCATGCTTCAATGTAAAACTTGTGTTTAAGCCTATCAAATTTGGTCAAAATTGATAGATAGATATTTTCTA
The DNA here is from genome assembly GCA_033556935.1 of Timema podura. Taxonomy (NCBI): domain Eukaryota; kingdom Metazoa; phylum Arthropoda; class Insecta; order Phasmatodea; family Timematidae; genus Timema; species Timema podura. Next base: position 79,784,540 of record JAVRXN010000008.1, on the reverse strand, counting down.
TACAATTGGGTGAAAAACCTTTTCTTGCAGTATATTTCTTTATGTTTTTTATTGTAATTTCAAATACTTATTTTAGAGTTTGTGTTTATAATTTTTGAAGTAGAGGCAATAAGTGTAATATTTATTCTATAAAAAATATACATTTTAAAAAATAAAATATTTCTTTTTGCAGAAAATTGTTCTATATGCTATCTTCAAATTTGACTATATATATTTATATATATAAAAATATATATATTTATATATATAAAAATATATATTTATTTAATTATATTATATTATATTTTTATTTACATTATAATATAATATTATATTATATTTTTATTTACATTATATTATATATTAAATATATATGTACAGCCCGAATGGGTAGTAAGACGCGGCGATATAAATAAATAATAGTAGCGTGTTAGGAACCGTTTTAAAAAACACCCTCAGTATACACTACTGGGATGTGAACCCCAAAATATTTTCTTTCAGTTCCTGAAGTAAATGGTCAGATTAATTTTTTTTTTTCAAATAAACAGAGAATTTGTGAATAGATTTTGTTTTTCAAAAATTGCTTTAGTGGTTTTAGGGATCAGGAAGGTTATATTCATAGAAAGTGTACCCGCATTTACGTGGAGGGAGCGTGGAATACCAGTTTGGAGAAACTAACTTTAGTACACCCGACCGAGATTAGAACCTTGATCTCACCATCATTGGCAGTCTAGTCTACTGCAAGATTAGCGCGTTAGACCATGAGGCCACCATGTTAAAATATGTATAAACGTATAAAGCTATATTTGACTATCGAATATAATTAATAAAAAATAGGTTAATAGAGTTTGAAATTATTGATAGGTACAAGTTCATTGGTGTAACTATAGGGTGGTGGCAAAATTCCACAGGGCCACGCCCAAAATAGGGCCCACCACGCAGGTCCACCCACCCAAAATTAATTTGATAATAGATGAAAGCGTTGTATTTCACGCCTATCATTGTTTCATAAAGATCTCATTAATCAATCAAAAATTACTCAATAGTCATTTTATTGCGCATAATTTATGCTGTACAAAAATGTATGTACATATTTTTCTGTAAAATCAATAGAAACAGCTGACAGGTCATTTTCAAAACTTTACTAAAAATTATTTAAGAAGCACATGAATCAATAAAGGCTAAAGGGATTAGCTATGTTGTCTGTTGAGCTACTACCCGTAGCTTGTCCTTGGAGGAAATTGTAGACAATTTCAGATAGATCTATGTTTGTTTAGCCTCTATAGGTGTTAATATTGATGATTGACTATTGATTTGTTTATAATATTTATTAATATTGTTTTATTCAATTCAGATTAAGTTTTTTTACATTATATTGAAATTTTTTAGCAACAATTTTATCAAATATTATGTCTGTATGGTAATGCACTTAGAGTGGTTTTTCCTCAATGGGTTTACACTCTTATCTTTCCACGCAAATGTGGGTACACTTCCTCTAAATTTAACCTACCTACTCTATATTAATACGTATTATAAAATAATTCCAATAATAAATGTCTAAATATTTTTTTATAATCTACAGTTATTCATAAGATTTGGGGACGGTGGTGTATTTTTTTCCTTGTGGGCACCCACCGTGGGTCCATCACTGCATAGTTACGCCTTTGTACATGTTACAAGCTAATGTAGGTCAAGCTAGTTTTACAATAGGAAATTTTAGTGCATCTTTAAGTTTATATTAAAATAATAATAATTATTTGTATCTGGGTGATGTAATATAAGAAACCCCTCATAACTTGGGTTATGTCAGATGCTGAGGAAATGATCTACATTCTACGATGTGTCTGTCGATAGTTTTATATCCAATGTTACTCATTGAGGGTGGACTGGGAAGGGGGGAGGTTTGATAGGGCGGGGTATTACCACCAATGTCTTCTCCACCCTTCCCCTCATCAAAATGTGTCTTCCTACAGTTTGTTTGGTTCCCTCTGATATACTCTAGTTTGAAGATGAAAGATGGTTTGCATCAAATTTCAAATAGGTTCTATAACAATCTATTATTATTTTTAAATGCTTAAGCGCCATGCCCAAATAGCTTTTAGTGGCATTCCATTTTCAAACATTTCCCATTGGCTTGGATTCATTCCCCTAAAAACTGCTCAAAAATATATATTTTTTCATTGCGACTTACTTCCAGTTTGAGTTATACACATGCATGAACTAGGAACGAGAAAGGTAACATTTTAGATTTAATGTACCCACATTTGCGTAGAGTGAGAGTGGGGAACCATTTTAGGTAAAATGCCCTTATTGCACACAACTGGGATTTGAATTTCAATATCCCCACCACCAGCAATCCAGTCCAATAGTGTGTGCCACCCACCGTGTTCAACTGACATGCTGAAGACGGGGAGATCACGGTTCAATTCCGGTTGAGTGCACTTAGGTGGATTTTCCTAAATAGTTTTCTGCTCTCACTCCACGAAAATATGGATGCATCTCCTCTTAATTTAACCTTCCTGATGCCTAACACATTAGAGTAATTAGTACATAAGTGTACAGCCCGAACGGGTAGTAAGACGCGTGATATAAATAAATAATAGTAGCGTGTTTGAAACCGTTTTAAAAAAACCCTCAATATACACTACTGGGATGTGAACCCCAATCTCGTCACCAGCAAACCAGTCAAATACGAGAAAGTCAAATGAAAAATGTTTTCTTCCTCAAGGTAAGAAATATTAAGAAAACCATACTACTGATTATATTAGTTCAACCTAAAAATAAAGCAGTAGATTTCTGCATAGTGTGGTCTTTGTTAAAAGCCGGCCTCTAGCCTTTCCCTTCCAAGAAACTTGACCCATGTAAACAACAGATTAGCTCGCTCCCCCTTCACTCTTTCAGACCAATCTTGCCAAATATGACAACATCGCAACTCTAGTTCGGTGTCGGCTAAACAGTCCAAATAGTTCAATATACGGACGTTTCTTAGGAGTTGCGCTGATAGCGCTTCTCAAATTTTACAAGGTAGTCCTTCCACTTAAGGTAAGAACACTAGCTCATAAATTAAATTCTGCGATTTAATTCCCTAAATCTCGGTTTAAGACCGTTGCCCGGAGGGAGAAAGGGGATAGGGGGAGTTTATACAAAAAAAACAAAAAAAAAAACTTACTTCTAAACATCTTCTGAAGGAGCTACTTTTAAATGCCAAATGACTTATACTTCCTAAGGAAGATCCAAAGCGTCAATGAAATATAGTGTTTGCTCTTATTTGTGCTTATCTCTCAAAGATTTTATCACCCTCTCCAGTGGTTGCATTGTCTAAGGCATCACTCTCACAATAGACTGTAATGACAATGTCAGGGAGATCAGGGTTTTAATACCGGTCAGATGTAATGAGGTTTTTATTTTTCTAAATGGTTTATCAATCTTCTTAAATATGTAAAGCTTGAATAAATAGCAAAATGCAGGGCATAAAAATGTATTCAATATTATTAACTTTAGCCACGGATATATATATAACAAGCTTAAAACACTTTATTTCATCAATATGTTTAACACACTAAAATTCTTTGTTTTTGGCCAAAGAACCAAACAAATCGTCAAGAGTATCTCACCTTAATATCATCCTCCTTAAGGTCTCTGGGTAGGTGGAACTGGGTCTCCGCAGGGTATGAAGACTTGAGGTGAGGCAAGCATAGTGAGTTGCGTACTTGCAACTCCGTCAAGCGACGCTTATTCGACTGTTCATCATGGGGCTCACAGCGACCAGCTTTTAGGTCCTCCAAGTGCTTGCTGTTAAACACTTCATCTTCATCCTCCTCCTCCATCAACATCATCGAATCTGTAACTTCCATCAACATCATCAGAGCTGCAACTCCCACTAAAAATTTACTTTCCATCACTAAACACCCAAAATTTTTATAGACAGGAAAATTACTAAAGCTTCTATAAGCCATTACACATCTTAGATAAATCTCATAATTAAATGTAGAGCCTTTGAATTCTTGAGGATGTTTGAGATTTGATTAGTTGGAATTTGTTTGAAAACTTCTATACTGCTTATTGGTGGTTTATCCCAACATAATTATATGAAAAACTTTAACACCAGATAAATAATTTAATACTCAACTGAATGTTGAACAATTAATATAAAATTTTGGTACATTTATATTTCTATAGCAACTCAAAAAAGAGTTAGTGTGGTAAATTAAATCCCTAATGCCGGGATCACGATCAACTTAACATACATTTTATGTTATGTAACATAATAGTTCTCTTAACCTTTTTAAATAGAAGCCTTCACGATACAGGTAATTTAATATAATAATTGACCAGGATTGAACAGATATTTAGTATATTTGTTTGCAGATTTGGTATCCAAATGACTTCTTTGAATTTAATTTGTCCACGTCTCAGTGACACTAAGATATCGTGGCCGCTTCTCACACTTTATTTTGTAGCTCCGGTAAGCATCTGTTTCTGTTATGTATGCGAGTGCTAACTGAGGTAACATTATAACTGTGAGTATAATAGGGTCACATCACGGCCGTTAAGTCGCAAATACTGACACTACACTCATTTGTAGGTGTCATGGTGGCTGCGCACTTCAGTTGTTTACAATGCTTTTTGGTGCACAACAAGACTTGTATTTTATATATTATATATATATATATATATATATATATATATTTAAGCTTCTGTTTCAAGCATTTATAGGCTAATAAGCCCCTAATTAAGAGTTTAATTTTAGAGAACTTTGTTTTTAAAGCGGTTCAAATTAATTGTCTGTGTTTTGCTTGAGTTGTTACATTACCTTACGTTAGATTATATTACATCATGAGAATCCTGATCACACACTAGTTTCTAACGTTAAGTTGCTCATGATCCTGACATTATGTTTACCATTTTTTTATAAGATTAGGCATTTGTATATCAAATGAATTCATACATTAGTGGATTTGACTCATCTCCACTCATCACAGTTAAAACTAATAGTATCTTTAAGAGAACAGAATGTAAAGAAAGATAATACTGTGAACACAGAATATAACTTTAGGAATACAATCATATTTACGATATGTTTTATTTAAAAAAAGTTTCTTTAATAGTTTGACAGGATTATAAATCAAGTAATACCAAGCAATTCAATTACTTCAAAATTTGTCATATCCATTTGTAATGTGCTTAACAACGCAGAAAGATTTTTTTAAGAAGAGTATTTTCAGCCATCAATATTTTTATTCGGCTTCATAATTTGCTGAAGCCGATTTATATTTAAAAGTGAAACTAAAGATGGCGAATATTTGAAGCAAAGTTAAAGTTTTTGAAGCTTTGTACACAACTAGGCTTGCATATATGATCTACAGATTAGCAGAGAGATCCATTGGTTTTAAGTTAGGATAAAATATGAGTGTCCACTCCCTCAGAAAAACAAACTTCCTAATACCTGTCAATTGCTAATACATATTGCAGTTTGGTGAAAGATTATATAGAGGATAATGTAGTAGGCTACCAACTATGGGTGATGTTTATAGTTATGATGTAGGTATATAAAATGCCTCACCCATTCCAATTGGTACTGTACTGTTAGAGATGCTACTTCTTCTTCGAGATAATGTAACAGCAAACTCATCAATCACTTCCATATTTTGGTTATATTCTCTAGACGGGTATTTTCTTCGATCACTAACAATGGAAAAACAATAATATCATATAAAGACATCTTGACATTTATAGTTAAAACAAGCAAAGCTAGCTCCAATGTTAGGACCTGCAGTCGCTGGGATGGTGAATGTTCCTTCCTATAACCTTATTTCCTTTAGCATTAGTTTACAATTTTTCATTAAATACTACTAAGCTAACTTTTATAATGTAGATGCCATTCAATGACTTACATTATGATGACAAATATTAAAGAGTGTATTATTTTGAAGTTACATAATATGAACTCTTTAGGTTCATAATTCAGGACCAAATATTGTAATTAATGAAGTAAAACTGGCTTTATCGATACTCTTAATTCATGCTGCTATTGAAATAATTTAAAATCAATCTTAATATAACAATTTTCAATAACTCAACTCGTAGCTTTCAAACCTTAGAAAATGAAAATTCTGACAACCACAATGAATAGAAGAGCACCATTCACACTTATTACCAGTTCCACTGAATGGACTAACGTGTCCAATCAAGTTAAAATCCCTGCCATGGGCACTTGAACCGTTTTACATCCTTTCTTAAGGCGATTGTTGATGCATCGCCTCTATATAATTCTTTGGAACACTTACTACTCCATTAAAGATTAAATAGTTTATTTCCTGTGTTTGAACTGTTTTTTAATTGTATATTTTTATGTCCTACCAATCATTCTATAATGGCACCAGTTTATGTTTTCTTCTTTAAGGAAGTTCCATTGTTTGTTTCACACACGACTCTTGATGAACTAGGATAGAATGAAATCGAGATTGAGAGGTATTTTTTCCAGTAGCAGCAATGTAAAGTGTGAACTGCGTAAGCTCTTTATCTAGGTTTTATTTTTGCTATGTTTACCTATAACTTTGTTTACTTCGCGGCACATGTTTTTCATGTTACCTTTTAAGTTCCTAAATAGTTTCCTATGGTGTTCAATTTTGGCTTTGTTTATAGCTCTTCTTACCTTTTTCCTCTCCTTTTTATATTCCTGCTCATAAATTGTATTTGTTGGGTTTGACTTCCATTGACGATAGAGTTTATCTCTGATTTTAATTTTTCCTAAAAGGTAGGTATTAATCCAAATTGGTTGGTTGTATTTTGTTCTGAGATTGGCCAATTTGTTCTATTATATACTTCCATAAAAGTCAAAATTATTTTGTCATATTTTGTGTTCAAGTCTTGTAAGTTCGTAGTCAGGTTTCCCTAATCCACTGCTTTTAGTTTGCTTAACGCAGATTTTCTATTTATTTTAAGTATTTGATTGCGAGAGACAGAGAGCATTTATTTAGTGTATTTTTATACATTATTTTAATCGCTGTAGGGTAGTGATCTGACATTTTTATACTAATTATTCCAGGAATTACAGCATAATGATCTTGATATACATATAAATAGATGATCAATAACTGATCTAACTAAATTGTTTTTAAAAACTTCTTCCTAAGTAAATTTTGATAATTAAATTGTTTAGGCCCTTTTCTGACATCATAGTTTCATATCGAGTATGGATTGGGTTATATTTGTATTTTATGTCAATGTTTGTGTCACCTGTTACAATGAAGTTTTCTTTTTAGGATAGCGGTCTAAGTTCTCATCAAGTCACGTTTATTACTAACTGGTGGTTTATATAAAGCGATTTTTTTTAAATTTTGACTTGTGATCAGTGTCCCTGGAATGCTTTCAAAGTGTTTTGTGGGTTTAACTGGAAGCTGTGTGTGTTCTTTACAAATAAAATTACTCTGCCACCTCAGGTTTTCTCCCTACAATAATTATAAGGGTTATATCCTTCTATGTTATAAAGATGTACTTGTTCGTTTGTTATCCAAGTTTCAGTAAGTATAATATTAAAAAAATTAGCTACCGTATCTAACAAAAAATAAATTTCATTCCAATTCTTTTTTAAGATCTAACATTCCATGTGATTACATTCAAACTATTACTATTCGAGTTCTTAAAGTGGTTTTGAAAATTATTTAGGTTTTTATATTTTCCTGTGTTTATATTAAAATTGATATCAGTTAACAGTTTGTTGGTGGTGTCGGCATCAGTATTTTGTAGCTTACATCAACATATTTGATTCAGATAATATACAAACAGTTAAACAATTTTGTCAATGTTATTACAATTATGTCAAATGTGGCAGTTTTCATAGCAAGCATATTTTCATTTTTCCCCTCACACATAACAGCAGCCTCATTCCCTATCTTTTGATTTTGCCTTTCCAATAAGGTCTCAAGTACTGCGACAAGTTATTGTTGAAAAGCAAAAGACTTTTGTCACCATTAGTAAATACATCGTCGTTCACAAACTTCCTCCTACCTGACTATTTTTTTAACGTACAGCTGACATCAATTCCTCTCTTTCGCCTGGAGGTAAAACAAACAATGACTGGGGATGGAAGACCCCTTTCTCTGTTTGCACGAGAGGTAGGTAGGTGATGAGCAATCTCAATGCCATTGACCTTGAATTTTACCCCTCGTGCTTGGGCTAGCATTACCTAATTATCTTCTACATTTTCGTTTGGTGTTAAGACCATACCGTGTATTTCCATATTATTTCTTCTACTGTATTATTCCAGAGAGTTTATTTTCTTTTCAAGAAATGCATTTTTCTCAGAGAAAGATTGATTTATAGTTTTGAGATTGCTCACTTCCAATTTAAGAGATACAATTTCAGCTAAGCAGCTACTTATTTGTTTTAAAAGTCATCATTTTTAGCAGAGACAAAGTTGACTGATTCTTGCAGTTTTGTTGATTTGGTGTTAAGCTGCTTGAGTAGGGAAATGACTTGATCACTAGATGATGAGTTACTTACACTCACCAGATCCACATTGTCTTCTTCAGCGGAAGCACACACATTCATTGAGCGACACTCTTTATGGCGCCATGCCTTTTTAAGGTTCTTCGAATTGGCTTTATAGGTGCTAAAACTAATTCCAGAGCAGTCACCGAGATAAAAATCACTTGCACAACCAAAACATTTTACCGAGTGCCCGTCATTAATTATTTTATTACAATTATCACAGTTAGAAGTCATGATGCGCACAGGGGAATCAAAAGACTGTGGAGCTACTTTCGACACACGTCCGTCCTCTCTGGCGCACCAGCAATAATAATCTCCCCGGCAATAATAGTAGTAGTAGTAATAATAAATAATATTATCACTATCATTATTGTTAGCACTGCGTCTTACTGCCCATTATGGTTGTACGCACTTATGCTAATGTGCAATGGTATGGTGATTGTGAGAGAAATGAAGGACCTACAGTTTAACGTGGGATCCGAACCACAGTGGAGGCCTGGCATTCCACACATTAACAAGTTGTGATTAATACAAGTCTTGTCAGAGGTGAAGGAAGGGTCTGGGTAATCAGATAAATCTGTGCCGGGACCAGGATTGAGCCCCGAACCCCCAGCACAGAAGTCCGACAGCTTACCCCTAGACACTAACAATAACATACTAATACTAATACTAATACTACTAATAATAATAATAATAAAAGACATGCAACAAACACTTACCTAAGATCTTCTGAAGATCTACTAGAGTGGCCCTAAAACAACAACAACATCAAAAATTGTAAAAAGGAAAAATCTAAACCATTTTTAAAAAGTAATCCATATATATTGAAAATGTTTCCAAAAATTATTTAGACTACTCTATTCTTCAAATTTCTAGTATTCTTTAATAATCTACATAAATTAAAATATTTTACCACCAACAATGTGTATTTGCAAATTGAATATTTTCCTTAAAAAATAAGAGCTACCATTGACTAGATTAATACTCTATAAGTCATATGAAACTATGACAGGCCTATTAATCCGGAAGTGGAAAATATGACTTGAATAAAAAAGTGATCTTGGAAACCGTAATGGCTGTAAAATAATTAGAAGGCGATATTACAACAAACATTTTACTCTTGAGAAAAGATAATCTTTGATTGTGTTTGAAATAGAATTTGATCTAACTTTCAGTAAATCAGAGTGAAATATTTCCTAGTTAAAACAAAAATTTTAATTTGTTATTTCAATTAATAATAGATAGAATGTCAAAAAGACAGTTTTTATGTGATTTTAAGGCCCCCAGCCTATAATTTTCAAGAGGGAATATCTGGCAAAATCTTTCATCAAATCAAATATTTGTGCTAACAGCCCTAGAGGCTTCGCAGAGTAGCCATAATTTCTTCAACACCAATTTTCTTGTGTTTTCCAGGTTTACCTGGAGGAATTTCCTTCCTTCCAGATATTGGCAGAAATAAACTTTTGTAAAATACAAACTTATTTTTATGGTCAGAAATGATAGAATTTTATTATAATTATTAATGTTATTTGTATCAAAAGTGATAGTTACAAATAACATGACATATGAATAATTGAAAGTAGATATAGTAGCTTTTCTAGATATAAAATAAGGTTCTTCCAAAAGAAATTGTACATAAAAAAGAAACTGAGAACAATTAAATTTTACTTGTCATAAAACTAACTAGTGCAAGTTCATGCAAGTGATGTTTTAAAACAGCACGATTTAAACTTATCAGGGAAATGTATGTAGTAGTTTCATAACCCATTGGTTCAGGGGGTTAAGATAAGCTTGAATCAGCATGCTTAATTCTTTAATTCGCTTTTTCTTCCACCCAAGGCTTACTATTTAAATCTTTCAGTTAAATGTCCCAGATTCAAGAATATTCCAGAATCTTATCAAATTTTTGCAGAATACTCTGTATTTTCCTTGTTTTTCATGTGTATGACAACCTCGATTTAAAAAGTGAAATTTACGCCCCTCCTCCAAAGCTAGTAATTGTTTGAAGAGGTGCGAATGTTTGAATTTTTTATACTCTCAAGCAAACCAGTTTGATATCCTTACCCTTCCTATTGTCACACTTGATTAGACTGTGTCTGGGCTGATGGTCAGACAAGATTATTATTGAAGTGCCTGATTCTTTTTTTTTTCCCCTTTAAGTTTCAATGTGGTTTTAAGATCCATAAAAATAAATTATATTTTGGTTTATACTAAAAAATAATTTTGAGCTTGGGCCTTAGACTATTCGATGATTGATGAAGTTCAACAATAGATTATGTTTTATTGCATGTCTCCCCCAACACTATCCATTTGTATGAAATAGAAAGCACTAGAACAGGCCACCTCTAATCTAAGCAGTATGTTAGTCAAGTCTGTCATAATTTTCAATATATTAATATACATAAATGTTATTTAGTTAAGCTAAACCTGCATCAATGGTTCCACAATCAACAGAGCCATTTTCACAATGGATAGAAGCTGATTTATGAATCTTTGTCGGGTGCAATGGCAGTGTTTTTCCAACCTACTCTCCATGTGTATTTACTATAGCCTACCTTACTCATCCTTAGCCCTTAAATTAACATGTCAATAGCCTTAGTGTCTAAAGTAACAATTATTAAGAAGTTTAAATAGTTATTTACTCAAGAACAAAGGCGTTTGAGGGTGATAAGCAATCTACATTTGGTTAACTAGTTTGTTCAGGTTGGTAGCAAAGTGGTTGTGTAGCATGGTTTGAGTGAAACAAAGATTATACCAATACAATTTTGAGTATATTAAATAAAAAGTGGACAAAGGCTATCCAAGCAAAGAATGAACACACAAATAGTCAAGAGTCCAGCTCAGCATAGATGAAGAATAAAACAACTAGAGATAGGAAGAGATTACTTCATCTCAAACTAAATCTTCATTTTACCAACAAATTTTGAAACTAATGCATAATCATTTAATTTTCTGACAAAGGTGGAATTTTTTTTTCTTTCTTTAATTTTGATTTTGTTCATATTAATTCTAAAGTTGCTATAGAAGATTAAAATGTTAATAATAACGATAATAATAATAATAATTGGTAACAGTTTGTCTTATAATATGAATCCACATTCAACTAAGCGGTAAATTAAAAGTCAGGGAAAGAGAGGGCGGGTTGATCGACTAAGCCACTAGGAAGTAACCTAGAAATTATAGAATTATCTTTAGTCTTCAAATAGCCTTCAGGATTTGAACATAGTGCTGGTTAGCAAAGTTTCACTTACCAGAGACATCTGTTTATATTTCTTAGCGCCCCTCAAACTCTCACATTCATTTCGTAGCCTCACACATTCGTTCTTTAACATCTCATTTCTCTTCTGCAGACCTTCATTATACTCCACTGCCAATTGATTTGTCTGACAACCTTCAAATTAAAAGTGTGAAATTAGAGGGGAAAATAAAATAAAAGTTGGCTGTGGATTGTTGGTATCCACCAAAGTGCTTAAAATAAATTAGTTTCAAAATGATTCAGAATTTAAAAAAAATTCTAGGTTAAAAATTCAACAAAGATTTTTATATAAATTAACCTCATCCATTTGGAGCAAAAAAATCCAAACTGTACATAATTTCTACAATTAGAATTTTAAACGCTTTGAAGACAGGTAAAATCAAATGTTTGGTAGCTAAGTATTAAAATTTATCCAGTAGTGTATGGATTAGGGTTATCATTGTTTAATGATTTAATCAATACTAAATTTTCTGTGTTATTCAGATGGAATTCCCATCTTTTTCAGACCATTTGAAGAGTATTAAAGTGGAATGAATTTTAATTTTTCATGAAATGGCATTGGTGTTTAGAAAAGGATGATTTGACCTTGAAGGGGAAATGTATAGTACTGACGAGAAATCGCTGATTTAAGGAGAGAAAAAAAGGGGGGAGATAATGTTTTTAAATGTGTAAGCTTATTTCCTGAGTTAACTTTTTATTCTATGCAAAGGCCTACTATTTAAAGCTTGTCGTTTAATGTCCCAAATTCACAAATATTCTTTTAATTTTTGTGAAATTGCCTGTGTTTTCCAGGTGTCTGGCAACCTGTATGGATAAACTAGTTTTTTGTAAGAATGGACATAATAATTCCTACCAAAATTCTACTTATATATTAGGATTCAGTAGGAAAAAAGGTCTTTAATATTTCCATTTATAAACAAATCTGTGTAAAGAGAAACAGAGGCCTAATGTTGGTATATAAGTTTGTTGCACCAAGTGTTATTTTTAATAACTCTAAATAAACATATTTTTCTAATGTGTTCCCTCAAACCAATATTATCTTTATTTCATCCTAGAGACGAGTACAACAGGTTATGGGCTCAAATACCCTAGCCTGCACAAAGTGAAATAATAGATGATAATTGATTTGAGAAGTGAATAATAAATGTATTTTTGTGTGAAAATAAGTTTCATGGTTTAGTAAACTTAGATTTTTGTCACATGCAGCCCTGCTAGAGACCTTACAGACGTCTGTGTGACCCTCTAGGAGAAAAGTGTGCCTACCTCTGCATGTTCCTTCAATTTGTCTTCACAGCATAAGGCACATGATATACAATAAATATAGTCACTTCAATTTGGTGCAAGTAAGAGATAAAGGAAGCTCAACGCTTCAACACGCTCAAATATGACAAGCCTTTTAAGTTGTAGAGTTTCAACCCAAGCTTCTATTAAAGGTTCAGGTTCGGTACTCAAAGACCCCTAGAGAAAATGTTAATTCCACAATACCGTGACATGACTGAAGATGGGTTAGTTGATGACAGAAATAAACTGGCCACTGAGTGGTTAGAAGGCTGTTAGTAAAATTACAAGAATTGTATCTTAGTGGCAGTTCAAAGTGATACACGAGTGTTGAGCTTACAAACCTGTTCGTTTGAAGTTTTTTCCGTGATAGCCAAATGCTTTCTTTTCTTTAATTCTTCATTCATTAGTTTAGTCTGAAAAGATGAACAATAATTATGATCTCCAAAAGATAAAGCAATTTTTCAAAAAAAAAGAGTCAACCTTTGCCAGAAATAGTTTTTGGTGAAACTTTTTTAAATCTGGTGTTTCTTAAAAATGCTATGACATTTTGGTGGCAAAAAACCTTGCCGTGTTTTATCATCATGAAAATAATATTTCTGAACAAAGGAAAAAGATGGCACCAATCGGGTGGAATTAATACACCTTATAAGAAGGGTAAAGGGCCAAGCACTATACACATATCAAAAAATTGCGAGTACAAAATTTTGGATTTAAAACACTTCAAATTAATTTTCAGGGCATGTCAGGTTCATTTGATAGCAGGAAAGAGTAGACCAAACAGAAGATAGGGTTGAGATTGATTACGAAAGTGGTAAGTGTGTAAGTGCTGCCTTTCATTGTTCATCATATTAAATTTTTCACTAAAAATGAATCAAAGTTGATGAGTTAAAAAAATATGTAAAAATAGAAATAATTTAACTTTGACTCACCATTTCTTGTTTAGCCCTGTTCAATTTTTCTTCAAATTCGTGTCGTACTCTTTCTTCTATAAATTTCTTCATTTTTTGAGAGTCTGTAGATTGTTTTTCTACAGAGATAAGTTTGTTCTTCAATTCTATAACCTTGATCCTAAGATCTCGATTCTCAGCCAAACACTTATCATAAGCAGCTAAGGGAACTGCAATTTTCTTTAAATCATCTAGATTTTTAAGAGCGGCTTCTTTTTGTTCAAAATAAACACTGACTATGTCTTTCATTTCATTTAATTTCTTCTCATAGTTTGAGTTTAATTCCTTCAGTCTATTGAAATTCTGTATTGATACTGTGTTGTTCCCTTCTCCCAGTCTATCCTGGTTTTCAATGCTGTCTATTGACTTTGATTTTGAAGCTACTGCCATCTCTAGAGAATCGTCTGGATCCAAACCATTGTCTTCAATCTCTGTGTTATTGGATAAAGCATGTCTGTCTGATGTAGTCTTTGCAATGTTGGCGAGTAGACTATCCAACACTTTACACTTTTCTTCCCCTATCACCATTTCACTTTTAAGATTTGAAATTTTCAATTGAACAACTTCAATTTTTTCTTTCATAGTAATGGTATGGTTTGTAATTTCATCCTGAAGGTAAGAACTATGGTCAGTAGATTCTGCTCTTACTTCCATCGTGTTACCGAGTTTTTCTAGAGCCCAAGAAGCATTTGTCAACTTTATCTCAAACATAATGGTGGGCACAATTGTGTTGTCCTCTAGGCGAGTCAAAATGTCAGCAAGTTCGGCTAGGAAAGTGTGTATTTTTTTAGTTTCTGCGATGGAGGTGGATTTTTGTGAGAGGATGTTATTACATTTCAGCTTGATGGAATTATATCTTGAAAGAAAATTGTCGAGTTCTTCTTTGAGATCCCACGATACAGAGAGAATGTTCAGCTTCTCAGCAATCTGCCTCTCAACCTTCCAAATTTTATAACACTCTTCAAAGAGTTGTGCTAGATTTTTATTTTTGCTTTCAAGTTCAGATACTTTCTCTTTCAAGAAGGTTTCTTCTTCCTTTAAAACCTTTATCTGTAGAGCAAACCTCGATATTTCAGCTTGCATCTCAGAGTTTTTATCATAGGCCAATTTAATATCACCATCCAATTTATATATAATCTGATCTTTAGATTCTTTCTCGTCTTTTATGTGTTTTTCAAGAGCTCCAATGTTAAAACAATGCTTTTCATTTTCTTCTTCTAAAGTGTTGATCCTATTGAGTAGCTTTGTGTTAGAGTCTTTAACAAATGCATTTTCCTGTAGCAAAGCATCCTTTTTAGTTCTCTCTTCTAATAAACTAGCATTTAAACTGACCAGACTATTGCAATGGGAGGAGTTTTCCAACTTTAGTTTTTCAATTATCAAATCCAGATTTATAGACTTTGTTTTGAGGTTTTCTATAACAACATCTTTCTCAAGTAGCTGTTCCTCAATTTGTTTAGCAACTTCAAGTTCTTTTCTTATGCTCTCCTTTTCTTCCTCCAGTGTGTTGATTCTATCCTCCATTTCATGCTTCATCAGGGAAAAGGATTCTTGAGATTCATTTTTGAGAGAATTTATAGATGCTTCTAATTTGGTATTTGTTATCTCAAGTTGAGCTATTAGGGACTGTTTCTTTTCTAACTCGGCGATTTGCACACAGTGTGTTGATTTAAGTTCCTTTACAGAACAATTCAATTTACTTGATTCCTCATTGGCTTGAGTGATGGTTTCTCGGAGCTTGGCATTTTCTTCCTCAAGTTCTTTGTTTTGCTTTTGCAAAACAACTTTATCTGCATCTGTATTTGATAATGTCTGCTCTAAAACATTTATAACCTGTTTTAAAGAACCTAGGTTATGTTCAAACTGCTGTGTACAGCTAATATGTGATTGTTGCAGTTCTGCTTTGCTTGTGCTTTCTTCATTTAGTTCTATTTGCGCATATTCCAGCTTTTGTGTTAAATTATATATTTCCTTTTGCATTTCTTCGATCCTTTTCCCCATAGATGCTGTGCGACTGGTCCAATTTTCCAGTTGACATTTTGTCTTCTTCAAGTCAGTCTCTGTCATTTCTTTTAGCATATTGATTTTTACCATATTTTCCCGCAGACACTGAATCTTTTCATTTAAGATGAAAATGTTGATGCAGTGTTTTTGATTCTGAAAGTAAGAACATTGATTATTAATTAACAGTTAGTTTAAACGTAAGGAAAGAGCTGAGAATATAAAAAATACTGATAACTAATAAAAAATGTTGAATGCAGATAATTGGTAAAATTATATGCAAGAGCCATAGCTTTCACTATTTTGTCCAAAATAAAAGTTCTTTATTACTATATTTCTGTCCAGTAACAACAGTGGTAAGTGAAATGCTCCTTTTTAATTGAATGGCTGAGGGCACCCCAAGTTTGAGTTATTTAACCGGTTTTATGAAGCAATGAAAATTAGCCTCAAGGCAAAAACTGATCAAGTACATGTCACTTGTCATTCTTCCATAAGGTTGTCGTACAGTCACTTGGTCATTTCTTCCCATAAGGTTGTCGTACATGTCACTTGGTCATTTCTTCCCATAAGGTTGTCGTACATGTCACTTGGTCATTTCTTCCATAAGGTTGTCGTACATGTCAGTTGGTCATTTCTTCCCATAAGGTTGTCAGCCATGTCATAAATCAGATTACTGTCATGATTGTTTGCTTCAGTAAAATTCTAACCTTTGGGGGATTTAGATGTGATGTTCTATAGAAGATTTATGTGGATTTGAGTTAGTAATAAATGCATAATGAGTGATTCTAATAATTTTGTGCCACATAAAAGAAGGAAATCCATCTTCAAAATTATAAGAGATGATAAATACCAGCATAAAAGGCTTAAGGTAAAGAGCATGTGGGTTGGAATGATCAAGTCAAAATAAACAGTTAAAGAAAATCCTAATGTTGAATGTTTGGTTTTTGATTTCATGCAAAACGTTCCGGTACCTCATTTACCTGTAAATGAGATAGTTTACTTAGGCAACTGTGGCTTTTTACTTTTGGGATTCACCACTTTTCTCAAGGTGGCAAACACGCTTATTTTTATATGTGGTCTGAGTGTGACGCTAAACATGAGGCAAATGAGGTATTGTCTTGTTTAAATCACTTTATAGGAATAAAATATGAAAGCAGTGAACAGTTTAGTGATGCTGCAACAGGACAAAATCATAACAATGCCATGGTTCAGTTTCTAACGACTGTTGTCAACACTTCAAGATTTAAAACTATTTACCAGTTTTTTACTACGTGCAGTCACATTTTTCTTCCCTGTGACTCAGACTTTGCATATTTGAAAAAAAAAGCAAATAAAAGAAGAGAGCTGGTGTCCCATGGGATTGTTTAGCCTTTTTTGGGGAAAATCATAATGTGGTAATATTCCCGAATAGGAAGTCATTTGACTTTGTCAGAGATTTCAAGTCATCTTTTAAAAGGTCTGTTACATCAAGGGGTGAAACATTTGCTGTTACAAAGTACAAAAGGTAGCAGTTGTGTCCAAGTGTCAGAGACAACACTAGTAATGTGTGGACTATTTTCTGCTTATTGAAAGGTGGGTTTACTTTCAAAGACCTAGCTATGCCTCGAGACCGGATTTACTTGTCTTCCTTTTCTGTTCCCATCAAAAGCGTGAACTTACATGAGATAAAAACTGTACTGTTTCCTAAATCCTGATGAAATAGAGTGTTTTAACTGTGTGAAAGTTCTGCCAACAAGTGCAACTCAAGCGAATACAGAGGCTGGACCTAATGGTATATCTGCACCAACACAGCGTCATGTACGATGTTTAAAAATAACTCATAGGGTAAAGGTACACCTCTTCCATTTCATATTGTAATAAATCCTTGTAATAAAAAAACTGTTTTGTTGAAAAATTGGTATATTTTGTTAACTATTTCCTTGGCAATGCCTTAAGTAAAGCATATATCAAACAATTTTTAATGTTCTTTAAGTAACCATTATCAAAACATGTTTAGTTTGTTATCGCAAGACTTTTTAAACTTATGATAAAAAAATACCTTAATTTGTAAAGAAATGTCCAAATAACAGCCTCAACTCAATAAGTAACAAAGTTCACAAAAAATATAAAAAAAAAATAGAAACAACCCTGATTTTTTTTTTTCCATAGTGTTAAGGACCTAGAATAGTAGTTGTTGAATTTTTGAAAATTTTTAAAGTAATGGTAATTTTTTTTTTTTTAGTTTTCTGAAAACATGTCTTTCGTAACTGGGGCATTTATTGACTTGAGCCGTTAAATGGTAAAAATCATTGTGTTTTTAATTATTTTCTCTAAATCTTCCATGCAGAAAACAGAACTCACTTTTAAAAGCAGTACTTTGTTGGCTTCTTCCAATGACTGTCGCTGTGTGCATAAATTATCAATTTCAGACTTGAGTTTCTTAAGATCACACTCTAGTTCTTGTTTCTCTGTCTTGATTAAATTGATGTCATCCATTAATCGGGCATTCTCCTCCACCTTCTCATGCAGGAGATAGTCCACAAATACCTCACCCATATTTTCTGAAAGAGACCCTAAAACACCAGAACAATCATTAACAAAATGTTTTTTGCAAGTAGGCTTCAAACTATCAAGAGTTTGATATGTGGGCAAGAACTTAAAATAAATGTTGTCGTAAAAATGTTTGAATTATGTAACATAAACCTTGATAGAGAGTTTTCAACACTACATGCTCATTAAACACAACTAGTCCAAGAAGACTTTGCCACACTCACCCGAGGTTGAGGTGGTGGTATTAAGACGAAGAGGAGAATCACACTCAATACTGATTGGTTTAGGTCGTAGAGTTTGAATAATTTCCTCCAGCTCTGAGCAATGCCTCCTATAGCCATCTAGTTCTATTGTGCTTTGTTGTAATTCCTCTTCTAGCTTCAAGCAATTTTCTTCATACTTCATAGCTTTTTCGCACCACATGCTTGTGTAGTGTTCCAATGTTGCCAGCTGTTAAACAGTAACCAATTTATAGCGGTGATTCACATATAAAGATTGATTAGTCACTTATGTTAAACATTTTTGATTTCACTAATGTTTATTTAGAATAGAACACTGAGCTAAATTATTGAAACAAAGTAATTCGGGAGTAGAAATAATTGTTCATACAAAATCCTAATAAAAGCATAAACACATTTTAAAAACTATATTTCGCTGTCACAGGCATCTTTAAGTTCAGAGCATAAATATAAATACTAAAGTGTAGATATATACTATATAAAATTAAATGGAAAATTATGAATACAAATATATTTTATATTAAAAACAATGAGACACATGTATATCCAATATAAAGCATGGACAGCTAACCTCTTAAATAAAATATCTTCATAGTTTTTCCCTGTGGAAAGTTTTAAATAGTAAGGGTATTGTATTTGCCTACAAACAAAATGTGTATCCAAAGGATTATTTACGAGTTTAATGTAAGACCAACTTGGTTTTTCTTTCCTTACAACATCAAACCATAAAACACTCCACAAATCTATTCTTTATCCTCCTTACCCTTATCTGAGTGAATGAGGGCATAATAAAAGAAAACTAATTGTAGTAGTCTATTTCAGTCCAACATCTCAGCTCAGTTCTAGTGTGTCTGCCTACTAAGCTAAATGTCCCGGGTTCAATTTGCCGCATGGATGAAAATTTATCTTTGGGAAATGATTCACTGACTTAACAACCGGGGAATGTATGTTGTGCGTGTCCAAGTCTTAAGTTAGATTATAAGGCGTTGGTAACTATGACAGGCCTAGCAAGCTGGTAGTGGAAAATATATGGCTTGAATTAAAAAAGTGACTCAGGCTATTGGCTGGAAAGTAAAGAAAATACTAATATTAACTAAATGTCAACATTCTTTCTTAGAATCTATTCATAACAAAATTCATACATTCAGTTAAGTGTTAAATTACAGGTCTGGGTCCTGGTTTTTAAGTCTAGCCTAAAGTTATAATTTGTTTAGAACCAACAATAAGCAGTATTAGAGAACTTTAAAACAAATTCCACTTGACAAATTAAATATATATATTTTTAAGTATTTGAGTCTCAAATTTCGAGTATCCCTGAGGATTAAAGGGATATGAAGATTCAAATGTCCTAGCCCTAATTAAAATAATTTGTTTATTTGTGAAAATTTGCATTGCTAATACAGTGAAATCTAAATTTAGCAGACACCTCTGAATAGCAGATTATTTTTAATAGCGAACAGTTTAAATTTGCCCAGCAAAATAACATGGGCGCTTATGGTTAAACAACCTCAAAAACGGACAATGTAGAGACACATATTTATGAATACATGTCTTTAGACAGGGAAACTAAATTGAAAACACTAGATTATATACAGGATTTTATTTTTGGAATTTGAGGCATGCCATTTGCATTAAGAGTGAACAGTCCTGCTGCCCCCCTCTAGTGAAAGTTTTTAAAATAACCTATATAGTAGGGACTAAGGTACTTCAAGGTCATACCTCTCCCCCCTTTCGAGCCTTCATTGGGGGTTGTCCCAAGAACTTAGTCTATGTTTGTGCGTTCATCTACATTACAGTTGGCATACTGTTCACAGTTCATTTTATTTGCATATTGTTCTGTGTATCATGCAATTTGTACTGTTAGATAAGCATAATATGTATTAATTATTCATAAATAAGACCGAGTGCAGTAATTAGATCGTTTTTAGTTAATACAAGGGGTTTGTGAGCTTAGGTTTTTTTCATTCAAGTAGAATATCCCAAAAAACATCTGAATTTAAGTATATTCACAATTTTAAAATGATAAAAGTATATATAAGGTCCGTGAAGGTGGCAACACTCAAATATCTTATTCTCAAAATTTGTGCCGATATAGCTTTTGTGGAAATACAAAAAAATGCTGGGTACTGCTAACTTCATGTAGCAGCACCCATAATGGCACAAATTATTATACCTTTGCCTTTGTGTCTTTTTTTAAATCGCCGCATCTTACTATCTGTCAAGGTTATAGGCATATATAATAATTTAGAAGTAATTGACCCACATTTTCAAGGAAGAAAAGTAAGAAACCATTTAGGAATAAGAATATTCTATTGTCATAATTTGTGCCACCATAGTTTTCATTAAAGCGCCAAAAAATGTTTGTGCTGCTAACTTCATGTTGCAGTACCAATAACGGTAGAGATTAGGATTATTAATTAAAATACCAATAAACAGTAGGTGCTGTTGGAAGCACCCATAAAGGCAAGATTATGAAACCTATGTTAATATTTAGTGCTGAACTTGTGCCACAATAATATCTTACAAGCGTAATTTGTGCCACAATAATTTCCAAGTAAACACCTTAAAATGATAGGTTGTGTTAACACCACGTTATGCTGCCCCACCCTCATTCTAAGGCAGATCATAGTTTCTCCCACCTGTTAACAATGTGACTTCACAATGATATCAAATTTTAGGAGCTCTGAAATATATTTGAAAGTGGGGGGGGGGGCTTAACTGAGAGTGAGTCAGGAGGTCCTGACCGGGTAAAATTTTAGGCGCTGGATAAATTTTGAAGCTATTTGAATGAGTCATTTTAGAAAACATTCTAAAGATTTGTAAGTAAGGAGTAACAAAATCGTAGTTAAGACAGCGGACCACTTTTTTAAGTTAAAAATTAAAAGTGTGGTAGGTTGTATAATAAAGCAAGATAAAAACCATGAACATTTGACAAAATGACAATTATAATATATATAATTCCTTGTACATGTTTAAAAATATGTGATCTCAAATTGAAATTTAAAATGTCTTTGGAGAAAACCATCAGGCTAGATATTAACCTTTATCCTTAAAACATTTATAAAAACCATTTATACAATATTTAGATTGATATAAATAATCGTAAATAACATTGGATAAAAATAATAAAAACCATGGAACAAAATGGGCAGGTGTAATTAAATTTGAAAGTATTGAGTAATGGAATTATTCAGTATACATAAGTGGTTTACAAATTAATAACTTATTGAAAATCAATTTAAACGGTGATACGAAGTCTTAACATGTATTGGGTTCCCTTCCTCCTTGGTTGGCATCGGAGTGTTACATTGATTGAATTATTGCCGACATGTTTCGATACATGGTATCATAATCATGGCGCTGAAAACGAAATTTTAGGAATATAGTTTATAAGCCAGATAGAAAATCGAAAAGGTTAAAGAGAATATGTTACACTGTGTGAGTTAATAGGGATGTATAGAATATAAACAAGCAAGCTTACCAAGGTCGTATTGCGAGAGCGATGTTGGTGTCCTGAGTGGAATATGGGGACAGTGTGTGTGAAATGCGACATGCTGAATAGAGTGAAAACATAATAAAGTATAGGTTGCCATGGTGATAGAAGTAAACGAAACCGAAATATATCTGGTGGAAAGGGGGGGAAGAGAGTAGTAGAGAGATGGGATGAAAAAGGAATGAAAGGTAAACAAATCTTCTCGACACCGGCTTGATCGGGTCATTAGCTACACTGGAGGGGTTGAGCGGGGAAACGAAGGTTATAGGATTTTAATATGTTTGGGGAGATGTGTTATTGAGTTTATGAGGATTTGGTTAGGTTGTTGTAGTTGTTCATTGATGATGGATTTATTTTGGATTATTGCAGCTTGAATAAAAAAGTTTTCTGCTGTGTTTAATTTAGTTCCTTCATGTGCGAAGTGGAGGGGTTCCATGCATTGTTAGATAGGCTTACGATGATGGTTAGAATGTTTGAGATGATCAGCAAATTTTGATTTTGTTCTATTATGTATGAAATCTGAGATGTGTTCCTTATAGCGAACTTTAAAGCTGCGTCTAATCTGGCCAATATATATGCTATTACAGTCACATGAAAGTTTATAAACAAAGTTTTTGTTGTATTTATCGGTGTTTGGATTGTTGTTGCTAAGATTTTTCTTTATACTGTTGTTAGTGGAAAAAGCTATATTAGGATTATATTTTTTAATGATGTTTGTAATGCGATGCGTTTCGGGGCCAGTGTAAACAAATTTTACCCATTTCTTTTTTTCTTTAGAGGTGTTATGGTTGTCACTAATAAGGGTCGTCGAAAAGTTGTGTGTTTTTATTATCTTCTTTTGTTTATTTATTATTTTGTAAATGAGGGAGTGGGAATAACCATTGTTAGTGGTTATTGTTTTAAAGTTATTGAGCTCAGTTCTAAAGTTGGATTTATTTAATGGTATATTTAATAGTCTGTATACCAAGCTGTTGAAGGCGGCGAGTTTGTGAGAAGTGGGGTGATTAGAATTTTTGGGAATAATGGTATCAGTATGTGTAGGTTTCCTGTATATTTTATATATGAATTGATTGTTGGGGTTCTTGGAAATGTTGAGGTCGAGGTAGTTAATACTGCAATTGTTTTTGTATTCAATGGTAAAAGAAAGATTGGGGTGAATATTATTGACAATTGTGGAAATTTCAGATGGGTTAGAGTTGTTATCATATACAATTAGGATGTCATCAACATATCTGCAATAAAATTTTATGCCATTTCGGAGATCGATTGTATACTCTTTTTGCAAGGTAATTTATATACCATAATGGTTTGGTACCGTTTGTTAAAGTTTAAATATGTGAAACAGTTTGGAGGAAAGGTATTGCTGGGGGTTTGTAAACTCCATCTCAATGAACGATGCTTTCTGACAATTTGATTATGTCCTACATGACATGCTTTCCGCGTGTAAACACCAACATATTGACTGCTAGAAAAGTGACATTTCCTGAACCAGTATAGCTAGCTCAACATTTTCTATACCAAACTGTGTGTTTCATTACTCCCTACAATTTATTACTCGCCATTGTTCGGGCTATCTCAAAGTATTAGTGACTTATGACCAACAAAGTGAAAAACAGTGGCCATTTTCGTAGATGGCGGCCATAGCACAAGGTTAATCTTAGGGGATTTTTAGTATGTTCATTAAGAAGGATTATACTACAGCTGTGCTAAGCTCCTTGCTTGTATGAATTTTTTTCCTTTAAGTTCAATTTCAGTCGTAAAATGACTGCACAAATAGAACATAGACTACTAAAAATAAATTCAAGTGTCCCAACAAATTTAATACCTCTAGGCCAGCTTTTTAATTTCAATTTTAAATATACATACTGTACATTTATAGACCTTATACGTTAAACGTGAACATTCTGGGGAAAACCTAATTTCTACTTTTACACAATACAATACTTAAAGTTCGATAGATCAATTCTTTGTTTTCACCCTTTAAAAGATATCACGCTAGGTCCAAGCAAATACATTAATATAAATGGACCTTGCTAAGCGCGGTCATGTTTGGCAAAATTATATCTTTCAAGTTCTTATTCCCTTTTCCTTATTTGATAGAAGTTTAGTCTTCTATGACGACATGTTTCGGTGTTATTGTTTGGTCCAAACCTAAATTGATAGTCTATTATTTCGATATTGCTATTTGTAATACTCGAAGGTAAAGATATTGAGATATCAGGTTTGATATTACTAAGTGTGAAATGTTGTGTGTATTTATATTTGATTTCTCTCTGAATATGTTAATAAATAGTTAAATACACAATAGGAACAAAAAATGTACACAGTTTTATCTTAGTTAATTTTTTAATGGATACTAATTTGACTTGTATTTATATAAATAATAACATCGCTTTCAGCTTATAATATCATTACTTTTTTGGGAAAAATAACACCACTTTCCCCCTAAAAATAGCCTCACCTTTTGCATGTCTCTAATTATCAGTTATCACAATGGATATGAAAAAAAGAAAGGTGGAAGCTGAAAACAGTTTTTACCACAGTGGACAGACTTATATGCTTTACATTGCCGAGCCGAGTTGTAGCAGTACCTTTGTGTTTGATTTGTCAACAAACTGTGTTTAGTTAAAAGTGTGAATACTAGACAACATTATGAGACTAAACACTAATCATTTGCTGAAATATTCTCAGTAGGAAGCAACCTTCGCAAATCCAAGAGCGAGCGTTTATGCTCAATTTACACAAAATCAACCCAAATTATGTATTATTCCATGACTAAACAAGAAAAATGTGCCGAGGCCTCTTTGCATATTTCTTGGACTCTTGCCAAATATGTGAAACCATTTAGTGATGCATATATAGTTAAAGTATGCATGCTTGAGGCAGGAAATACATTATTTAAGAATAAAATGGATGTAACTGAGACTCTTCAACGTATTCCACTATCTACGTCTTCCAACACAAGAAATACACATGTTTTGGCAGAGGAAAATCATAATAGTTTAAAACACGTTTTAGCGGCAACGGATTGTTATGATGTTATGGATGAATCGTGTGACATCACAGATACAGCACAGCTTATTATTTTTGTGTGATACTTAGACAAGACCAGTGAACAATTTGTTGAAGAATTAATGACTATTTTGCCATTGTTAGGAACCACTAGAGAAGACCTGTACAGGGCTGTAATGGAGTATTTTAAAAAAGATAGGTTGAACATGAAAAAAAATTGTATCAGTAACAACAGACGGTGCACCAGCGATGGCCAAAAGTAATATAGGCTTATTTCAGAGACTGAGAAATGGCCTCAAAATGCAATGAAACCTTGATATCCTACCAGTGCATCATCCATCAAAGTGTGCTGTAATGCAAATTGAATCCCATTCTCGAGACTACTATGCAACAAGTGATCGAGATAGTGAACTTAATACGTGCCAAATCAGCACCATAAGTTCAAATCATTTCTTGATGAAATTAATGCGTAGTATGACAACTTACTATTCCACAACAATGTAAGGTGGCTGAGCAAAAGCTGTATACTAAAAAGATTTTTTTCAGTATTGGAAGAGGATATTTTCATTTTTACAGACGCCTAATAGATATAATAAATATAATTATAGAGGCATTAAATTTTGTTTTAGAGGAAATTTTAGAAATGAAGAGTGTTAATTCGTCATTGGAGGCTTGTTTTATTGTGCAAGGTAAACATGTTTAAGAATTATTTGGAAAAGGGATGAGAAATAAATGACATACATTTTCTAGAAGGAAAAATTGGTTATATTTGCTGTAAGCCCTAAATGGAATGAAAGAAGAAGAAAAAAAGTGGAAATACCAAAAATAAAATTTTGAGTTTAAATGTGGTATCTATTTTATTTTAGAAGAATGTATTACTTGATTTAAAAGACATTTTAACCAATCTTAATTAATGTAAATATACTGTAAAGACTAAGTAGCCCACAAAAATCGTGAAAGATAATTTACAATAATGAAATTAACATGTGATTTTCCTCGCACATTCAGGTGCATTTCCTCTAAAAAACTGCCATCCTCATCCCAACCATATTGTAATAAATATAAAAAACAACATAGTCAACTCTCAATTTAGCGGGGTAAAGGAGGGCTACTAAACCCTGTTATATCAATTTCCACGGTAAATCTGCAAACCCATCGAAAACTACTAAATACAGCGAGTACTTGATTAATGAACGATACGACACAATCATACATAAATTTATCATAAGAATTATTATTAAAAAATCAATCACCAGTAAAATATCCTTAAACAACTTTTGACCACAAACACAATTATTAGGCCTAAGGCCCAAGATACCAATTTTTAACTAAATTATTAAATATAAAAGAATTCAATTTTAATTAAGGTGGAAAATATATTCTTTTTAAAATAAGTATTGTTATAATATTGAAGTAAAAACATATTGTATGACTTAAAGCTTGATTTGGAAATTTTTTTGTGAATGTTACTACAAGTCAAATTACAAAGACTTAATTATTGTGACATAAAATGCACTAAACCATATAATTAGTTAACAATTTGGAAAACACGTTAAAATGAATAATTATATGTAAAAAATTAAAAATTCAATAGGTTAAATCCTCATCAAGTTGGTTGGTTTATCAAATGTAGAAAGTTTTTTAGTTGTAAAATTAATAAATATTTGTCAAAACATGATAAATTATGAAGTCACTTGTAATTAAGAAGAATAATAGGTGCATTGAAAATTGAAATTTTTTTAAATTTGAAACGGTTGTAATTAAAGAGAATATTGTGATAATTAAAATTGAATTGTTTCTTATCTTAATCCCTTGTTACTTGGTTTACATTCTTGAGATGTATTAGTGCTTCGACATGTTTCGACACACCTACGTCGTCGTCATTTTCAAGACATGACAGAAGAAAAAGTGAGTATCCCAACTGATGGCGTGAGGAAAACTCCTTAGCTAAAATACTCTCACAATCACATTTTTCGCGTTAATTCGCGAAATAAAAATTGCTTTAAACACTTTCAAATGCCATGAAATGCAAAGAAAACTTATAAATACCCTATTTTCGACCCCTTTTTTTTTTCTTTTCGCGTTTTTCGAAAAAGCGAATTTACCCTATCTTTACCTACTACCTTTACCTGGTTATTTCCCTCCCTCACTTCCCCTATTTTATCTGCTTGGCAGCAAATTTCTCAGAACTAGCCACCCTCTTCACCACATTGCAACTTCAAAAATGGGTTGGGTTTGCGTCCCACACAGTGCACTTGTTCTCTGTTATTCTCTCTATATTTTGAGCCTCTCTGAATGAACAGTTACTACTGTGTGACCTACTCTTTCGCTTTTCAAAAACATGTTCCTCAAACTCACAACATATTTACTCACTATAAATTTCAAGTGATACTGTGCGGTGATATGTATATAATTACTAACTAGTTTCAATGTATTATGGTATGTATTATTTATTCATAGCAATGTTTCTAAACTATATAATAGGTGTTAAAGGGGAACCTCTTTCGTCAAATAATTAGTGTGATAATCAAGAATAAAAGTGCACCTATCCAGACAGTACCTACAAAACTGATAAGACCGTCAACCTCACCTCCACATCAAGGAAGGCCTCTCAACATGCCACTTTAACTGTTTGATTTCAACATTCTCCGTTTTCATAAAGTAAAGTGATCATTCAGAGCTATATTAATTCATCATTTTTTAAATATCATCATAACTTTACTTTAACAACAGATCACCCAAACAGTAGACTTGTAAGGCTTGACTTTGAGTCACTGTTAAAGTTCCGGACCACGAAAGTCTGACAAATTTTTAAAACTGACCTCCGTCAAAAGTAGTTGGTGACCCCTGACTAAGACCGACGCAGCCAACCGAAGCAGGTTTCTCCTAGCTTATGTAGGTGCATTTATTATTCAACCACCTTCCACCTCCTTATCCCTTAAATTAAGCCATTAAAAACCTTGGTGTTAAACTGTCAAAATATAGTCTCTCTCTCTTTCTATGTATATATATATATATATATTTTTTTTTCTATTTTCTGGATGTGCATATATATATATATATATATATGCACATCCAGAAAATAGAAACCGTTAGCACACATGATATTTGAACTGCAAACAATTGATAACTTTCTTTCACTCAAGAACAAAGTGCACACAAGATTTTATGAGTTAATATTTAGTTTGAGGTGAGCTATGTCATATTAACCATGTTTAAAATAATTGATCAGACTGCCAAATGTGATGTACGACAACACGAGAAACATTAGCAAGTCCAAAATTCATCATCAGATTAGCGATGTTCATAGAAAAAAAATGTTCTGGGTGAAGTTATGATGAAAAAGGGCTTTTGACAGTTTAATTAAGGAAGGGAGAAAGTTCAAGATGAGGAGTGTGGCAGTCGCCCTTCCCTAGTCAACGTGGATTTGTTGGAAAATGTGGAAGAGAAAATTCACAGGAATGGAGGATTCTTGATATCCGAGTTGTAAATACAATTTTCTGACATTTCACAGTCTTTATTGAACGAAGTTATGATAGAATACCTCCACTAGAAAAAAAACTGTATTCGAAGTAGCTACCCATAATGCTCAGAGAACCAAGGAGACTTTTTAGTAGAATTGTCACAGATGATATAACGCTTGGGTTTTCAATGTGGCTCGAGAAAGTAAGCAACTATTAATGTGCATTGGGAGGCAAACTTGCTCCAATAAACGCAAGAAATAAAAGCACATTCTGTCCACCAGAAAAATCATGTGTAACGTGTTCTGGAACAGGTAGGAAGTTCTGTTGATGGAATTAATGCCACAAGGGATGATAAGCAAAGCATCTGGGTACTGTGAAATTCTAAAAAGAAGTTGCGGTGCATGACACACACAAAAGGTGCGGCCTAATGGGTTCAAGAGTTGTTCTGCTAAATAACAATGCACGCCCACACAACACAACTAAGACAGAGCAGCTGCCAGACTAATTTGATTGAAAACTGGTGGATCATCCCTCCTAAAGTCCAGACCTGGCGCCAAGTGACTCGTCTGTCTCCACACCTGAAGAGATGTATTGTAGGTGAGAAGTTAGACAGTAACGATGAGTATGTTGAGAACGGTCTCGAGTCACAGATGGCCAACGTCTATGAATAGGGTACACTAAAAATGTTTTAATTTTGGTGGTAATTATGTTCAAAATTAGATTAACGTAATATGTAGAATTAGATAAAACTAAAATGATTTATTTAAAAATCTAGTCTTTCTTTTAGTATCCAAATGATAATTATTTCCTGGATGCACCTCGTATATAAAAAAAACCCAAAGAAATGGTTTTGTTTGAAGATAAAAGCTGGGCTAATCTGCAAATAACTAAAGTAAACCCCACTTACCTTTATTGCCCCTTCCTCTTTCTCAACTTGTAGTTTCTCTATGTCTACATGAAGGGAGGCCACATATTCTTCGAGAGACTTAACTTCAGCTTTATATCTCTTCTCTATGACCTTGGCATCTCCTTTATCACTGCTGGGTAAGTCCTCGGTAGCAAAATACTCCTCTCGAAGTCTCTTTATTTCAGTAGTTTGTCTGTCAAGTTTATGAGCTAAAAATAATGTAAAAGTAGCCTGAGAGATGGATCATATTCAATTTTTCATTCTCAATCTTCATTTAATCTAAGAATCTCAAAAACAAATCCGAGAAAATATCATTAGAATATGTGATTAACCTTCCCATATTTTTTTCTTGTTCAATTTTAATTCTTTCACATCGTTCACATAGTTGCTATATAAAAAAAAATAGAATTCATAGCTAAATGGTAACATTGTTTTTTTA
This sequence comes from Timema podura, assembly GCA_033556935.1. Lineage (NCBI taxonomy): Eukaryota > Metazoa > Arthropoda > Insecta > Phasmatodea > Timematidae > Timema > Timema podura. Next base: position 79,754,500 of record JAVRXN010000008.1, on the reverse strand, counting down.
AATGATTTTACATTTAATTAAATGCTAAATTAATGCTCAGGGCTTTGATTATCCTTCAATTATGTTGGGCAATACAAAAACACCTTGATTTGTGGTAAATAAGATGATTGGCTTTCATTAAATAAAAAGTTGTATTTTGGTATTAAAAGTCGGTAAATAAAATGCCCTTTCCGGCTAAAAATGATAAAAATCAAATCAAATTTAAGTGAAATTTATAGAAAAATTTAAAGCTAATTTTCTCATTCTTAAATTAAAAATATTTGAGTTTAACATTTGAAGGCTTTTTTAAGTTGAATTATAAATATTCTTACTTTAAAATAAAATTGTACATATTTAAAGCTTTGAGGATTTGAATTTGAGAACTAAAGGTTTCACCCAACAACAAACATTTTAGCAATCTTGATTTTAACTTATGTAATATTTTTAGACACATATAAATTCTGAAATTGTGTCACTCTTAAGAGGTTTAAGTATATCAACCAAATGATGAGCTATTGGTTATTGCGGTCTAAGTTATATTTTAGTGAGATTATATTGATCCATTAAAAGTCATCTTACAACCTGTACAATTTAAAATCGTTGCGAGACATTCTTTTAGTTTTTTCTTCCTATAATGTAATCAAATTCTCATGTATGCTCCTAATATGTCTCAACTTTGACTAAAGAGGTATTGGGTCAAAGAGAAGTGGAAAAAGGACTCAAAAATCAATGACTTTGAGGATTGAAATTAGTACAATCTACTGGGACAATTATGTTAAGAGATTTGCTGTGATTATTAAAAGACGAACATTTTTATTTTGACTATTGTAAATAAGAGTTGCGTATTTTTTTTAAACGAGTATGTAAAAATTCCAGAAATTTGATTAAATCCTTTGCTTTGATCTTTTCCTGTTTTCCAGGTTGTTGGACACCCTATTAAATAGTTGTAAATAAAAAATAAAGAGTTAAATTGTATTACATGTGGTTTTATTTTATTATTTGTTGCGCTAGCCTGGCAAGTTTACACTTTTTTGCGTCAAAAAACCCCTTAATCCTCAGCCATTGTGTGTCCACGACTTTTCTCTAATAAGTGTAGTCACCTACTGAGTCACTCAAAAATGATGAAGTAGTTTATTCATTCAAGAGAGCAAATTTAAAATTTATTTTTACCATGGTATAGTAAAAGCAGGACAAGAACATTTTTACACCAAACCCCAGTCGATGATAAGAAAGCTAAGCTCTAAAATTAAAATGGGTGTTCTTTAAAACCATGTGTTTTTATGCACTAATTAATTAATCAATCAATGAAATAATTGTAAAACAAATTAAGTAGCAACTTACCAAGATCTGTATTCTTATCTTTCTCTATTTTTATTTCTTCTTGTAGTCGTACATTCTCAGAGATCTCAGACTCTAAATCAGATTTGAGTCTCTTTATTTCCCTGTTTTTGTCAGAGAGAACTTTTATGGACTGGCCAGGAGATTGGGCGGAGACTCTACTTATTGGAGATGTCCTTGAAAACTGTATACCCAGCGGAGAAGCCTGTCTTGATAGTGTTGCTGAAGACGATTTTAAATGGACCCACTTGTCTTTTGGATCTAAATCAATAAAATTGTACAGTATATATCAGAGTTGCATGAATAAAATATAGTTACACTATTGGAAATAGAAAATATAACTTTACTTGATGATGTAAAGTGGTTAGAGATTTTCACCCCTTGGTTCTTATACCAGTATAAGGTACTATGTTTACAATTGTATATTCTTATTAATCATATAATTTCATTTGTTTTAGATAAAGTCTTGCAAGTGCCATCAATTCTCATAGCAAAGGCAATATGGACAAGTTTACTATACATATATTTATTAATTGTCCAAGGCCTGACCATTTGTCTGCCGGCCAACGATGCAACATTGTCATTGTACATATACTATATTTGTGACAAATAAAATACACTGTTATTCTCTTGTAACTCCCTGACTATTATTTCTGGAACAAAAACAAGAATAAATGAAAAGGATCGGTGAGACGCTTGTATGTAAATGGCTGTAAAATTTTGATGCTAAGCTTACTGGATTACATGCATTTTAAATCTTTTTACCAGAATTACACCTAAAGAAACGCAGTAGGCCACAGGATTGGGAAGGATATAACATTCAGAGAATCAGTACGTGTATGACTACTCAAGCATCATGTTTCTTATTCCTATTGTAATATTAACTATGTTGTGGATTCCACACCATAGGGTACTTTCCATACTCTTGTATTAGCTAGATGCACTTCCCAATGTTCCATTCCATTGTTCAACTGCACAGGCCCACACTAAGTTAATATTCTATGTCAGATGCAACACCCAGTATGACCACAACACACACACACAAATGATTTCTTTTTGAACATGTGCACTTGACCAACAACTGACAGATAGTGTGCAGTGTGCGCACTCATTCAGTGCAGTAAAACACGTCCACACTGGCTCCTGTTCGTGCAAACTTGTGCAGCTTGTATGGTCTATATCAGTGATGGGCAAACTTTTCGAGGAATGTGCCAAAAGAAAATAAATGGTACGGCGCACCGCACAGACTTTCTCTCTCTTTCTATAAACTCGTAAGATTTCTGAACGGAATAATGTACATTGTATCATCACCACTCCACATAAGAACACGCATAAAATAATATACAATGATATAGAATCAATGAGAAAAGAGGCGCATCTTTGTCCGCCTAAGAGCATTTCAAACAGTTTAATGTCTTCCACAAGAGTCAACACTTCATATTAAAATTTCGATTTCTGGTTAAAATTTTAACATTTTATATGGTGTTGCAGATCTTCAAGTCATCGCATTGATATTTAATTATTCATTTATAAATTTTGACCAATAAAAAATGTAAATATTGACTATTGAGTCTAAAATGGAGATAGATCATTGCTATGCAAACATTTCTCCTAAGAGATTTAAGGAAAAATAACATACTATTTTAGATACTTATATTTAATTACTCTATGGCATTGGAGAATTATTGCGTTAAGACTTAAGTAGTATATGTTTACAACTAAAGCTCACAAAATTGTATTAATATATTTGCAAATATCTCAGAAACTGCTGCTTTTATAAAAATATATGTCAAATAAAAGTTTTTTTTATTTCTAATAGGCCTACAATTTTGCAATGATAAGTTGTTTAGTTTCTCCAATAGTTGTGGAGATACGGAAATTAACGCTTCTGTAATGTACCCTAAAAATCATTTTCATAGGAAAATGAAAATAGCCAGTTTATTTATAATCTTAATCAACGCCTAGATACGAATTTTAATCAAAATCGTTTGAGCCGATTTTGAGAAAATCGACTTTTTCTCTTTTTGCCCTTCGGTAAACTACCCTTAATTTTAAGTTTTAATAGACACACAGAGAGACGGCATTGCAAAGATTGTTTTTTAGGGTTCGGGGGGTCATGAGACGTCGACATCCATCAACATTTCAGGTTAGTTTTTTTTACGATCGCAATACTTAAGCTTTAATGTCCAAAAAGTTAAAAATATATATAATTGCGTATAGATTGAAAATTATTGATTTTATAAAAATATGTTTCGGATAAAATATTTGTATTATAAATATATATACATATTTGTAATGCTAAGTTATTTCATATCTTAAATAGTTTCGGAGCCATTATAAAAAATGTTAATTTACGCATCAGACCGGAGCCCTTAAAGCGATTTTGCCGAAATATTGAGAGTAGCCATTTTGTTTGTAATATGTATTAATGTTCATAAATGAAATTTAATCAAAATCGTTAGAGCCGATTTTGAGAAAATCGACTTTTTCTCTTTTTTCCCTTCAGTAAACTACCCTTAATTTTAGGGGTAGATATCCAATTCCAAAAACCCCTCGGGGCAACCCTATGAAAACCCTAGATATCAAGTTTCAGCTCAATCTGTAAAATAGTTTAGGCTCTAGTTGGAGGTACAGACAGACAGACAGACAGACAGACGGACGGAAATTCAACAACCACTTTTTCGGATTCAGGAAGTCATGAAACGTCAAAATTCATCAAAATCTCGAGTTCGAATTTTTTGACGATCACCATACTTTCTCTACCTGTAAGATAGAGAGAAAGTAAAAGTCAGGCAGGTCAACACAGTTTATTAAGAAGTTACAATGGTATATTTTACAAAACTAATATACAGATAAATCCCACCCGACTCGGTGGCGTAGTTAGCTAGCGCAATAGTTTTGTGATGAACTCAACTGCCGAAAACAGGGAGATTGATGTTTGAATCTCAGTCGGGTGAGCTGGAGGTGGTTTTTCCTAAATGGTTTTCCCCTTTCTCTCCACAAAAATGCGAGTTCACTTCCTCTGAATTCAACCCTCCCAATTCCTAACTCATTAGCGTATAGCCCGAACAGGTAGTAAGGCGCGATGCTAAATTAAAAAAAGTTAAATCCCCTTATATTATTAAATGGATTTGTATTATAATGATATCTGATTCTAATACAATGTGAGTTATCTACATTATTTAACTAAGAGTTAAAAAAAATCATACTTTACACTACTTGAATGAAGGAGTGTGTGATGAGTGGAACTGTGATTGTTCTTCTAAAAATTCTTCATAGTCTGGTTCCAATCAGGACAAGGTGACTCAGAAATGAAGCTAAATGACTACCTGTCAGTCTGTTCTAACACTATTTTATCAAGAGTTTCATAGTAGAACACACTTGCTCGCATATATTTGACGATGCAATCATGGGGATAACCTTCTGGGCATGAGATATCAAAATCGAGTTTCACAAATTTGTTAAGGACTTGTAGAACCCAAGTTTTGGGACATTGAGAAACAACGGCTTCAATTGTGTGTTACATTGCAATTCAATTTATTCAAGCTGAATGTCTGGTTTCACCGTTTCGCAATCCACATTAAACGGCATATTGAAAATATCCAAGTCTTGTCCAATGCTTTGAAGTCTTGAAACCTCCGTTCAAATTCACCATGAAGTCTTCTCATACTGGCCTCATAGCTCATAAGTTTGTCTTCCATCACTGGAGCGATTAATTTTAACTTCAGGAAGTGGGATACGTCTTTCTTTGCTAGCTGATTAGCAAAGAGTACAATTTGCATTTTAAGCCCTCTCAGGTGACCCAAGATTTCATCCAGAAATCGATTTCTTCCTTGTAGCTTCACATTTAATTTGTTTGTGTGGCATAGGAGATCTGTGAAAAACACAAAATCTGAAAACCACGTGATATCTTCCAACATTTCACATTCTTCAAACCTCTCTTTTTCACGCATGATGAACGAGATTATTTCCTCTTTCAGCAGCCAAACTCACTTGAATATGTGCCCTGCGCTGAGCCAACTTACTTTCATGTAATAGAGTTCATCAGAGTATTCAGCTTTCACTGAGTCAAGAAACTCTTGGAACTGTCTGTGAACAAGCCCTTGAGACCGAATAGCATTAACAAGCTTAACAATGACATCAAGCACATGTTTCATATCTATGGCAGATGTACACAGAGCGTCTTGATGCATGATACAATGTAAACATACAACATTGTTCTCAGGAAATTCTTGGTTATAGATCCCCAACAAACTCAGATCTCTTCCCTGTCGTATTTGGTGCTCCATCAGTCGTAATAGTGCATATACTGGTAATGGGTACTTTTAAATTTGAGAGGCCTTGCTGAAATTCACAAAAAAAGTCTGACCTTGCTGTAGTTCCCTTGAATGATTGCATGCAAGCCAGTTCTTCAATAAGAGAGAAGGTTTATGTCGACACTTCTTATAAATACTAGTTGCTGAGCAGTATCAGTGCTTTCGTCTGTAGTAATAGAACAAAATTTAAACTGTTCAGTTCTTTATTGTAGCTTTGATGATAAGTCTTTATCTATAGTTACAATTATAGTAGTAATTATTTTTAGAGACAAACTAACAGACTCAAATCTTTTTTCTTGTCAGGACACAAAATATCATATACACTGAATACGCAGTCTTTCACCAACTCCCCACCAAAAAGAGCTTTTACTACAACGTAGCTTGCATGTGTAGCTGCTTTTTGAGAATTTTTTTTTTAATAATCTGCTGAGTTGACAGTTATGACCTGCCCTTTTTTTACTTTCAACCTTGGCCTTGGCATCATAACAGGTATTGTCATGGTTATTAGAGGTGGAGTGAGGAGAAACATTAAATTCTATGTAGACTGCCACTGTTTCATTACAAATAGGACACAATGACTTATCTTTAAAATTTGTGAAAAAGTATTTCCAAATCCACTTATCTTTGAAAACACGGCACTATAAATAAATTTTATGTTTTTAGTAGCCATCTTGACAGTCCAGAAACGTTTCACTAACACTCACAGTAAACATGTAATGTGACATTCAGATGGCCACCCCGAACCAAGGCCCGCCGAATACTAACGGCCAAGCCAGCATAATCGGTTGCCCAGGCACAGTTAGGTTGCGTGACAGAAAGGCGTAGTACGTATACCACTTCACAAAGTGTAGCAAAATAAATTGACTCAAAAACCATAAATAAAGTCAGAAAACTGTTTCTTGGGAGAGAAGAAATGTACATAGAAATAATGTTGTACCTAAACATAGTTAACTAGTATTTAAGGATGGCGTGTACATTTATTATAAATAAGATAACTTAGAATTAAGAATCATACGATAGAATAACCCGTGCAATATATATAATTAAGATTGTTTAGATTTTGGTTTCCCATTTGAGAACATCAAACTAAGACACCTAACCACCGCTTAAACTTCCATTTGCAAGTCAAGTTATTTCATATTATTGTGTTTTACCTTTTAAATTTTCCCTTATCACTCTCTCCCCCCCACTCACACTCACGAACCATTTGGTCAGCTCTCCCTTCTCTACCCTCATCCCACTCATCACTCACGAACCATTTGGTCAGCTCTCTCTTCTCTACCCTCATCCTACTCAGCACCCACGAACCATTTGGTCAGCTCTCTTCTTCACCCTCATCCCACTCATCACTCACAAACCATTTGGCCAGCTCTCTCTTCTCTACCCTCATCCCACTCAGCACTCACGAACCATTTGGTCAGATCTCCCTTCTCTACCCTCATCCCACTCAGCACTACAAACTACAACCCATACTCCTGGCCCTGGGTTTAAAACACTTCTCTCCCTCCAATAAAATCCTCATACACCCACTAGTCACACCTTAAACCTCACCAGCAGACATCGCATCACCCCCCTTCCCTTCCATGTATTCAACTCTCCTTCACCGCTAGATGGTACCTCTCCCCCTCTACTCCATACACCCACACCTCCCCATTCTCTTCTCCATTCACGAGGAACCCAAAAACCCTACCTGGGCAAGTTCAATTCAAACCACCAACCACGAGAGACAAAGTTGACGCTCAGTGTGGGGCCAGTCCAAACAAACCGACGAGATAGACACATCATGTTCACATTGAGAACTATTTATGTACTATCCACAGTCAACTGATTGTGGTGAGAGGGGAGAGGATAGATGTCAGAGAGTGAGGGGGCGCAGGTGTCAGTTTTACAACCTGTAGCATAGATGAGATGAATAAATGTTTGCAGCCCGTCCCTTACTATTAACAGTTACTCTCAACCAAACGTTAACATTCCAATTTCCTGGATGATTTGCATATTTTTTTATGTGAAATGAATTTTTTCTCGTTTTCCTAATGTTTCTAACACTGTTTAATCAAAATTTGGAATCCTTTGGCGGGCCGCATTGAACCTGTCGACGAGCCGTATCTGGCACACAAGCCGTAATTTGCCCATCACTGGGCTAGATGCTCAAGTAGAGACGCACCACACACCTTAGGAGACTCGGAAAGTGGAGGCCACGGAAATGAAGTTTGTAAGGAGCATGTTAATTGTCACGAGGGAAAACAGGATAAGGAATGAAGTTATTCGGGGAAAGAGTGGAAGTACGAGATTGTAGAGGAGAGAACACCAAAGAGAATGATGGAGATTTAGGGAAAAGACTGTCAAGGAAACCAAGAAAGAGATGGGAGGAGCAGTTAACAGAAAGTGTGAAATTGGAGGAGAAAGAACTGAAACAATTAGAGGAAGAATAGAGGCAGACTGAGGCATTTTACTAAAGTGACCCGGCCACATTTTGGATACAAGGGACGATGACTGTTAGTAGTTTTGGAACATAATAATTTTAAGTGTACTTTTGTTGAACTAACTAGGCCTATTATGGTCGGCATAGCTTTCAATATGTTTTCAATTTTTACCTATTATAAGCCTAGCCTTAGTCTTTACATATCCTAACTTAAATGTTTAAATATAAGAAAGTGTGAGGGTGGTTTTCTAATAGTAAGATAACTAGATACTCATCAAAGTTGTAAGCAACAGATCTACAACATTGCAAATCAATAGCTTTGTTTTTTGTCTATTAACATTTAAATTAATATTTCCCTTTCTTGTAAAGCCATTGTTTGGATTATATCTTGATATATATTCATTACTATTTCTAGAATTATTTTTGTTATTACCTGGAAGCTTGGGGTCTATTTTTTACTTTATGAAATATTAGGCAAAGTAGGGGAAATTAAGCACGAATTTTCAGCCAGTCAGAGCGAGGGATTTGTACTTCCTTGAAAAGTAAATGAGTAGTTTATTGTGTGGACGAGACCTCCCCTTGACACTTTACATTTAGACAGAGAGTGGACAGAACATTGTAAGTCAAGCTCTGGATTTTTCTTAACTCGTGAATCTATGATTGAGTGTTTCAGGAGAAGAGGGAACCACCTGTGGTCTTCCTTTTAAATGTTATGTGTGAAGATTTATTTATATTTTATTTTTGTTGTCTATGTAAATTTTGTGATGTGAAAAGGAGCCATCTATCCAGTGAGATTTTGCACACAAGAAATAAGAAAGCCTTGTGGCATAACTTTGTCTCATTTATACAATACCTTTTTGTTTAGTTGATCTAAAATACAATTTATTTTTCATTCCTATCTAAATAAACCAGCTGTAGTTATTCCTGATTTTCCACCACCAACATGTGATAACACTCCGTTGACAAAGATACGAGTGCTTTACTGCCATAGATGTCTAAGTTAACCAGATGATTTTACTGATGAAGTTTTTAGGCCAAGAGGATGACTAGGTGCAAAATGTTGCGATAACCTAGGATCAAACAGCTGCAAATATTGTGCAGAGTGGGCCATTTTGTACTATGAATGGTGTTGCGTTTTCTTGCCATCCTTTTAGAATATACTGTGTATGTATTTAACATCTTGCTGCAGATTGTGGACAAGCCACAACTTAATGTTCATATGAACAATGAACAAGACATAGAAATTTTAAAAATATCTATGCATTCTGCCCTATTTTGACCAAATAATAAAAAAAAAGCTCTTAAAGTATTTTATATTAAAAACAAGTTTATGAAAGTTGAAATTGGTGTTTTTGCCTACAGTAAAATCAGGTTGCAAATTGACAGCTACATTAAAATAATGATTTTAATCCATAGGGAAGGGATAGAAATTAATGTAAGAGACTAACTCAATTTGATGTTTCACTAGCAAAAGATAATGAATTAGCACATTGCATGGAATTAAATAAAAGTTGAGTTACTAAGTTACTTCTTATCAGTATCAAGTAATGATGAAGAATGTTTTACCCCTCTTAGATTCAAACCAATAAATTACCTTAGAGGTTAAAGGCACAATGATTTATGCTGGAATTATCAACTTTTTATATTTTTTTTTGCCGTATGGCACATATGATCAGGAGGGACTTTGACAGCCAAGTTTGGTTGCCTTATGTGTAGACTATTAGCCGCTCTGGTGACACAGAACGTTGCCCAGGGTACACCATATGAGGTTGTCTAAGTACCGTACCCATAATGAAAAGATGGTGTGATGATGGTTATTATGAAGTTGTGGAGCCAGGGTGAGTCTTAACCTAACTTAAGCCTAATTTACCAAACCCCGGTTACCTTTGGGATCACTTATCTTAAGGGAAAAATACCCACGGTACCAGTCGTGAATTGAACCTGGGGCCCCTAGAGTTGTAGCCAGGTGCAATAACCACTACACCACGATTATTAACATATTTTAAGAATGATATAACATACAAGTCCCCCTAATGTTTGTAAATGGAAGCGTTAAGTTAAGATGTTCCTGCCAGCCAAACTTGTTATAAGCAAAGTCAACACGATTATTTAGTTCCTATCTCTATTTTTATCGTGCAGACACCATTTGCAATAAAGTTTAAGAACATCAATGTGTTGTAGTCTTTGCTTGCATTTTATTTTGTAGCTCCAGTAAGCTTCCAATGAACATATTTGAAACCTTTATTAGCCTTAACAGCGTGTTCCACTTTTGTTAACAATTTTTTTCAAACTGTATGTGCGTGTCATATTGTTTGACTTTTAATGGTAGTTATGTGATGAATATACCGAATAAAAATACTTTTAATAGCTATTGGTGTGTCTGCCACCTTTTATTAGTTCTTTTATAGCACGATTATTAGTCAAACAATTTGAGGGACCCACCCAAATACATGTTGACTCCTTGGTATTTTAGAAGTGGGAGACTCAAAATTGAAACGCTTCCTTCACACAAGCAAGCAATAAAGTAAATCAGCTACACACAAAACACGTTTTTTGAGTGTTATTATGTCATTTTGCTTGAAAACCTTTATGTTTCCACTTTATCTGATACTCCTAGAATGCCTTTTTGCTATAATTATAGTACTTTGACTAATCAGAGCTGTTGGACACTAATAAGAATCAACATCTTTTTGATGACACAAAAACTATTTAAGACCAGAGTTAACATGAATGGAAGTTAAAAGATTAACCATGCAGGATTATTTATCTCGCATATGCTAGGCGTGGGTAAAAAATAATGGGTTGGGATAACGCTCATTACCAGTCTGTTAAAGTAAAGAAATACTAGACCTTCAGCCTGCAATGATCAAAATGAAATTTTCAAAATATCTATATGTATAAATTGGAAATAATAAAAATATATATTAATTTGGAATTAAAAGGGCTGGGAAAATTGTAAGCACTACACTGTATTTTGCACACATGTTTACATTATGTTATCATTACGTTAAGTTGATCATGGTTACAAAGTTTCTCTGTGTTAGGTGAATGTTACATTACAATATCATTGTGATCCTGGTACTAGCAATTTTGAGCAAAGCTCAAGTCCTACATTTATACTCTCAACATGGAGATGAATTTGGATTTTACTCATGTTCTAAGTTAAATGCAAAATTACAGCTCTGATAGCTATTTACCGGTTACAAGTTAACAGCCACTTGTCTTGTTTGAAATATCTAGTTAAAAAGTAAAAAAAAAAAAAAAATTGCTATAGCTTTAGATCCAGTTATAATGACAACAAACTAATATAACAAATATTGTTACATATACACCAAAGAGTGTACTTAATAAAAGCATTAGGGGGTGTTTGTATTATCTAAGCACCTTACAAGGGTAGGGGGGGTTGAGCATTAGCTTATCTTTGCTTACAAATGGGGTTATAGGTCCAAATTTGCCAAAAATGTTCTTATGTAATGCTGGAGTTATAACAAGTGGGAATTTGAATATATCATCTAACATGAGGCTTAGCTAAAATTTGGAGTCCTAGAAACAGTGTTTCCAGCCTGAGTCCACGCACCTTTAAATGACTTTGTGATAGCAACCCTGAGCACCTCAGCGGTGATTTTCTTTTCTCCATCCTGCAGATACATGAGGACATGCGCAACACTTGCATGATCCTCGGATGGCAAGTTTTTCAGTATATTCTTCAGGAGTTCTGGGTGCTTGACCATTACACACACATAGTGCATCAATAGAGTAAAGAGGTAAATCTCATTCTCCTCTGTGCATAGTCTCGCAACATCACAATTAGGGTATTTACCTGTAAGAAAATATAGAATAAAAATTTTATTAATTTCTTACATGGGTAATGGCTTACAACCACTTCGGGCTGTTCACGTAGATACACTTTTGGAATAGAGATGAGAATGTTGGAATTTAGAGGAAATGTACCTACATGTGTGGAGAGTAGGAAGCAATTTAGGAAAAAATCACTAATAAATCATGCCATGATTTGAACCAAGACATCTTTGCTGTTGACAAATCAGACAGATTGAAGCCTAAGTCCATGTGCTCACCCTCGTGGGTTATTATTTTTTAATTGGGTGTTTGACTAAAACCTAGGTACAGTCATTTTTTGGAGGGAGGGGAAGGGATAAAAGTTAAATTGTACGCTCCCAGTACATAGGTAAATCAGGGAAGTAATACTATTTTTAATGACTATAGGATGCAAGAACTGCTGAAATCAAAGGAAAGTTAAGGGACTGCTATTTATATGTTAAAAGTAAGAGTTACCATTGTAATGTTGACTTGTGCAAGTCATAAGGCCTGCAAAAATGGCTTAGAATGTCGTTAAAATCTGAACTACTTCAAGTATTAATTTTGGGTTAGCAGCAATTTTCCCAAAAGAGGATATTACCTCAGCATACTTCAACTCTACATTTATAAAAAGGGACATCAAAAATTTGCGTTTAACTTCAAAGTTTCCATTCTAGGTCAACAATGTCAGACTGACAGTGTTTAATCTTACTTTGTCCAACAAAAAAATATATATATTTATTTATTAAATTCTTATAATTCTACAACAATGCCCTACTAACTGAAATTAAGTACAACCACATAAATGAGCAAAGACTATCAGTCAAAAGGACACTAGATAAATATTTTTATAAAAGGTAATAGAGCCGCAACAATGCCATACAGGAATAATTAATCTCGCAATGACTAATAACTTTAAAGTTCTTAAAAGAAGACATAAATAACAAATTTACTACTATCACTAACTTTAATATAATCTTCCTCATTATTTGCATTAACGAGACAAAATAGAAGATTAGTACTTTAAACAGGATTTTAGATCCTCCTTTGAAGTCCATAATTTTATTATGATCAAGACAAAATATGAACCAAATATTAAAGTCCTCAACCTGGACATTATTAACTTCAAATTTCATTTTGTTTAAATTTTTCAATCAAACATTAACATTTATGCCAAAAAGGAATGATGATTCATCAGAGCCAAAAAATAATTTTGTTCCTACATCTAAGTTGGGTTGTCCACGAAGAATACACAGCCAAGAGTGGTCTTCCATACCCACGCCCAGCTGTATTTATACAGTTTAACAACTCGGGTGGTGAAGGAAAGGGAAGAGGGGATTGGGGGGCACACTTAGATTGATGTGCGATGCTGGCCGTCAAGACCAATGTTCTACTCTGTCCTGGAAGAAATTAGAACATGCTTCTACGGCACCTACACCATCCCAGGTGGTGGTCATTGGTTTTCCACTCCCATGTGAATCTAGCAGCGCTGGTGGTGGGGACTAAAGCATTAGCATGTGAGAGGTTTAGTCTCGTGGCTGGTCTGGTAGGGGATGATTTAATAAACAGGCGGATCGAGGTAGCATCGTTAAATAGGAGAAGATGGTAAGTTTATGATTGATATTATTTCACATTATTTACTTTGGTTACAGTTATTTTATTGTGTTCATACACTATGTAGCTCGGGCAGATGCTACAACCATACGTCCCGTTTTGAATGGAACAGTCCCATATTTTTGCTATGTCCCATCGTTTTAGAAAAAATTCTGTTTTTGTCCCATTTTTTATAAATACTTTGAAATATGCTTAAATATTGGTGTCAATCATAAAGCTATAGTTGTGAGAAGGTTGGATACGTGAATAAATAAAATATTTCTCTCTCTGATAGATGGGTGCAAATATTTTCTGAAATGAGTGAAAAAGTTTAGATTTTCAGGATTTTTTGTAAGAGTTTATTCTTTGTTTGCCAAAATGTACAGTATCCATGGAATTAATATTTTCTATTATGAATAGCATTTAACCAAAAGCGAGATCTAGATTAAGTGATGAATCAATGAGAACTATGCTAATTGTAAGACAAAATTGTAACATTAAGTGTGATAAGGTATGACAAGGTATTGAAAGAACAAAATTTGTAAAGCAAATTAAGTTGTCTGAAAAATGGTATGAACAAGATAAAATGCATTTCCCATCTACATCGACCTAAAAGTTTTGGTGTGGGTTCTTTGAAGAATGATTGTAAGCTCACATTATTTTTATGTTCTAAAAACAAATTTTTAATTTTTTTTTATCAATTTATCTTTTTCCTGTCTCTCCTCCCCTCCCCTTACCTGTTGTCCCATTTTTGTCTCGGGGAATTATGGTCAGCCTATATCGATGGGTGAAGTTCTGAGCTGTGGAGTCGATATGCCAAGCCTTCGACTCCTACATATTTATACTGTTTGACTCGCACTCAGCTCCTCCATATATGGCTAATGTATATCAAATGGTAATACATTTACTGCAGTGAAATGCTCTAGTTCAGATTACTTCAAGAGACTGCTTCTTTGGCATTGTGAATTTATATTTAAATAAAATTTGTCAAGCCAAATTACAAATATTGATCATACAAAATAAAAAGTATAAAGTAAAAGAGTTATTTCACGCCAAATCTTAAAAAAAAAAAAAAAATCCAACCTAACCATTTGGTATTTAAATTAAATAAAATATATGATAATATTTTTATTATTATTAATTAAGCTTTTGGTAAGGAAGGCAATTTAATACATAAGATCCAAATTATTGAAGCCTTTATAATTCTCCATAACTTGGAGACTAGGCCTAGGCATATTAAAACTATGTAAAGGATGACATGAAAACTTATAAGATAGAACTTACATGTATATGTACACAGAAATGTTTTAATCAAAATGTATCTAGCCAATTGCTAGTTTTGAAAAACTAGTTCTTTGTACACCTTTTTAGTAAAATATTGTTTGCTTTGTTCATTTCGTCTGCCATCAGTCTATAGACTCTTCCTGTTTGTGTCAATGGATTAACTTTAGTGATAGTGTCAGATCTATTAACACTCGTTATGTCTGGGAATTGGGGTATTTAAAAGTGGAACTGGGTCCGTATGGCTCCAAAAACTGATCTTTACACCAAGAACACAGCCCAACCACCAATGGTTTGAGTCCTGGGAAGTTACAAATCCAGTAAGTACACGGAATCCTTTCAGCCAAGAGGGATCAAATATATATTACACTATCAATTTTTAATTAGACCTATTAATTTTGGTTGTTATGTTGGAGATTGGGGAGTGGAGTGGCACGCACAAAATTCTTTGCGCAAATAGTGGTACAAAAAAAAAAAGTTGGTAGAGCATTGACACACTAAATAAAAGGTTAAAGATGCAATTCTTATTGTTTTGTTTACTGAATCTTAGTTGAAATCTAATCAATTAGTCAACACTTTTTAAAGTATTACTTACTCTGAAGTAACTCTACTAAATTAGTCCAGGCTTCTTTTGCAGGTTTAGGAGGATGGCTTCCATAATTACTTTCAGGATTGCTGTGGAATAATAAAAAAAGTCAATAAATTATTAGTGCCAATCAAAATAAACTATTCATTCACAATATTGATTTATTGATAATGATGGTGACCTGGTGGTCTAGAGGTAAGTTGTTAGACTTCTGTGCTGAGGGTCCGGGGTTCAATCCTCGGTCCCGGCACAGATGTATCTGATTGTCAAACCCTTCCTTCACCTCTGACAAGATGTGTATTAATCACAATTTATGAATGTGAGGAATGCCAGGCCTCCACCGTGGTTCGGATTCCACGTTAAACTGTAGGTCCTCCATTTCATCTCACAATCACCCTACCATTTCACATTAGCCTAAGTGCTTATAACCCGAACGGGTAGTAATATGCGGTACTAATAATAATAATAAGAAGAAGAAGAATGATAATGAATTAATGATAATAGATATATAATAATAATAATAATAATATAATAAATAATAATAATAATAATAATAATGGTGAAAGTTTTTAGGACAGCAAATATTTTAAATTTAGTAGTAAATAAATACATTTTATAAGTATATTATAGGTTTATAGTAGTCCCTTAAAAATTGTATTATTTTAAATCAAAATAGATAGAATGGCTTGTAAACTTTTTTATCAATGCTGTTTTTTTTAACTCACCATTAAAGGTGGGATGTATAAATGGATAAAAACAACTTCTCCTCTCACAATGTATTAGCCTCCCCCCCCCCTTCCCCCAGTAAAAGTTGATTATATTTCCAACCATTTATTTTGATGTCAAAATTGTGACAAAATGTGTAAAATATGAGGGAGTTTCATTTTTTCAAACAAAATTTGTAAGCCTTATCTGTAACATCTAAGATACCTATTGATTTTTAATCTTATAGAGTAATTACTTTACGATCTTCGACATGAAATAACAAATCATACAGACTTAATATGGCATCAAAAGATTACTAGTTCTCGAGTGTCCATACTTGATTAGGTACTAATATGGTGACCCAGGGTGGTCTAGAAGAGTGGGAGGTTTACATGCCCATACGACACAGCTGTGAGAAAGTGAAGTTGACATTGAGGGTCGGTTTGATGTGATGAAGATAGTGGGTCCTGGCAAAGAATTGTTGATCTAGTTTTACAATTATAGCTCTTACAAATGGTTATCTACTCTATGACAAGCCACTATTAATCACGTATTTCACTGCCTGACATGAATGATTGTGTGAATGTCCTTTTAGGCCTCACATGAGTTTGAGAATTTCACCTACTATAGGTTTTTTTTACACCGGAGGTAACATTGCTAAATACATGTGTCATTAGAAATGTTTTTAACAAATTTTGAAAGTTGGTTCATAAAATGAACAAATGTCTAAATTTGGTTATCAATATTTAGTACAACATTGTTAAATCACTAGTAATGTTAACATTTTGTTATTAATTTGGTCAGTAACAATTGCTTTGAGCATTTTGTTATTTTTTACATTTATATGTTGATAATATTGTTGCTAGCTTTGTTAATAGTAAACATTTTGCGGCTGCTCTGAAAGCGGTCCTGATCAAAGGATAGTTATAACAAATTGTTGCCAACAAGTTATTTCTGTTGGCAACACTGTTAATAACATTGTGGTTGTCATACATTTCCTCCCAGTTTCCATTCGGTGTCCCCTTTGCCTGTCCCTACTTTGAAGGTATAGACGGACCCACACAAGCTACAGCTCCCATGAAGCCATGATGGACTGTAGGAGCTGTGAATAACATGTTATAACTGAACATCATTTCAGCTAGCAGCTAGTTGATATACAGTACATGTACCAAAAACCAGGCTTCAAAAAAATATAATATATATATATATTTCAAATTATTCATGAAATGCTATTGTCAAAAATTGTTTTCAGCATTATGTCATCGACATTTACCAAAACCATCATAAAATAGTTAGTTAACATATTTGTTAATAACATTTTGCTACTAAGAATGTTTTTGCCATTTCTTCAGTGTAAAGCAGTCTTAAGAGATGAAAAGGGGGGTTCTAAGGTTTCCAAAATTCAATGATGTATCTTTCGAACCAGTGCACATGTTGCCTTGAAATTAAATAAGAAGGCTTCTTTATAAAATTGGATGAGACTTTTTAAGGTTTTTCAAATTTCCATCCCTAAGAGGGTGGAGAGAGAAAGAAAGGTGTGGGGCTTAGACTCACTCATTACCTTATTCAACCCCTGGGGCTGAAAGTGTGAAATTTTTCTTGGTAGGATGGGAGCAGAATGGCCTCATATAACCAGAAAAATCTAAAATTACGAAATTTTAAAATGGGGACCTATAATTTGAAGAAAGAAAAAAAAAGTGGGGTAGGAAAATTAAAATTTGTTTGATGGGGAGAGAGACTGCTCCAGATAATCAATAGATCCTTTTAAAATATTTCTGAAAGTGAATCGGAAAAAGAGTGGGGGGCTCAAAATTTCAAAAACTTATTGTAAACAATTAGGTATTTACCAGTGTGGTAGAAAAATTTGGGAGGCAGGTAAAAAGTCCACCCCAAATTAATATTAAGGGCTAAAAATGTTAAATTTGTAATTGGGACTTTGGGAAACAGGGGGAAGGGGGGACGTATAAACAACAAAAATTTTTAGGTGAGGTAGAAAATCTTAATTTGGGAAGTAGGTGGTAGGTAGAAGGACAACTCCAGATAACCATTTTCATCTTAAAATTCAAAGTTTCTAAGTAGGAATTGTTTAAATAGGAGGGATTGGGGTGTTGTGTTAAAATATCCCAAACTAATAGTTACTTATCTGTGTGGTAGAAAACTTAACTTCAACATGAAGGTATAAAGAACAAATGGAGAAAATTGGGAAGGAAGGAAATAAGGGGAGGTTAAGTAAATATAGAAATGCCCTTTTAGGTAAGGCAGGAAATTGAAATTTTCCAAGAATATTGAGAATAAGAAAATAAGTGTTAAAATTTACTACAGTGGGCCCCGATTATCCGTTTCTCATGGGACTGGGACATGGTCAGATAGTAAGAAGAGCAAAAAAAAAAAAAAACCTTTACGAAATACAAAAAAACTAGTAAAAACATGAAATATTATGGTTTTCTAAAGATATTTGAAATTTTTTATTTATTTGTTTTATATTTGATAAGAAAACAGATTTATTGCATGTGATAAAAGGCTGTAAAATTGTTCTTTTTTAAAGACAACATCGTAGCCTTGGCTGCTAAGTCTCTCCACATTCTTTAGCAACAAAATGTCCATAGGCGTTAAGTAGGATGCTGTTCTATATACTGAAGAGCTATATCAACTTTCAGACAAGTACAGACAGGCACTAGAGAGGGACGGTTGGATATGCCGAGGACACATCATATTCAGAGGTCAAATGTGGAAGGTTCTACTGTGTCTGAGAAAATGGGGTGGGGCGTCAAAATTCCAAAAACTAAAATATAAACTAGTTTTCAGTGGGTAGAATATTGGAATTTGTCATGCAGTTATAAAAACCATAAGGTTTGAAATTTAAAAATAAGGAAGTGGGAATAATTAATAAAAAAAAAAACTTCTCGATATTGTCAAAAAGTGAAATTTTGTATGGTCAGACAAAAAAATATAAGAATAAACTAATACAAAAACTAAAGATTATCTTAAAGGGGAGCCATTAGCATTGAGATAACAAAGCTAAAAAATCAAAGTATAAATTAGTGCCTATTTAACATCAAGATAACGATTAAAATAAACAAATTCTAGTACCGTACCTCAGTGAGCCATAATGTCTTTGAAAAACCATGATGCTTGTTACTATAAAGTTTCAGTATTTATATGTTCTTTGGTGAACTGTGACACTATTTTCCAAAATATTTCTGTTACAATGTCTATTAGTTTGTTTATTTTATGCCATGCTTAGGTAAATATTTCATTGTTGATTGATTGTGTTTGTACACCCAGTTTGTGAGCTAAGGTAATATTATGTTTCAAATATTTATTATATTGTAATTCATTAAACTACCCCAATTTGTTTGTGATTGCTATAGTTAGCTAAGGATTGTTTCATGAGGAACTATCAAAAAGGGGGCAGCCTGATGTTGAACGTTCTAATTTGATTTAGGTTTGGTGCTACTTAATCATGCAAAGAACATGTTAAACTGCTAGTATGGTTAATACATTTGGGGAACTAAAAAAAAACTTAATTCAGATTTATTTCCATTCCAGCTGTAGAAAAAGAATGGTTTCTATTCAAATTATAAAAAACAAAACTTTGGAACAATTTAATAGATACATTTTTTTTGATGTCTTAAAGAATAAATATAGGCCTATTTATTTGAATTAAAGGTTAGGCCTACCCTGCATCCTCTTTCTGAGAGGACAAATAGGAGTGAGGACAAATGTTTTTCAAGTACGATACTGTTTTTGGTTTTTAACCAGCAATTTTTCCAAGAAAAGAAAATTCAGATTAATAATTAAAATAATATTTCAATTTTTTGTATTAATATAAAGAAGATTATTAATGTTTGCAAGTGGTGAAAGAAACAGCATCTAGCCCGCAGCTTTCTAATGAATTCTCATAGGTAGTGGTGTAAACTTATCTGGATTAATACCTTAACAGTGTGTGTTTAATTTAATCCCAATAATGCATAGAATGTGTTCATTAACTAATTATTTCTTTCCCAATTACTTATACCCTAAGAGCCATGGCAGTTTTGGACTTTCAAAGATACATAACCATTTTTGCAGACTGTCTTATTTTCTTCTCCGACACATGGTAAGTGTTTGAACTACTTGTGTTCTCCCCAGGACCTATCAAATGGGCTGATTTTACTGACTGCCTGGCTAAAGTTTAATCCAATTTTATAATATTGTGAAATATTATATTGCCCCAACACGACTACTTCATAATGCCACCCTAGATAGAAAATAATTTCTGGGAGCACTGTACAGCATAAACTAAAATATTTCATTGTCTCAGAAAAATGTGTGTAATTTTAAACCCTCTTTTTAAATCCCTCTCATCCCACCTTAAAGTAGGAGTTAATTCTTTAAAACAAACCATTTAAATTACCAAAATACAAATAATTTACAAGAACATAATATATGTTGTCAAATTTATACTTACATAATTGCCAACAAATCTTGAACAAATAAATCATTATTCTTTATTTCTTGAATACTTTTCAGTGGAGAGTGAATGATGTTCAAACTATTGACCTGTTTGAAAAATATAATATAGATTAGCTCCAAACTTAGCTTACATTACCATAATTAATTTAGCTTAGTAGAGTGATAAGGTTATACGTAATAGCCTACTTACATCGCAAGAGGGTTTTAACATATCATGTTTTGTTAGAGGCTTACACTGATAGCCTGCAGTTGGCTTATCATATGCCCTGATTTGAAGGTTCAATCCCCCAGTTCCAGCTGGTTGGTTGGTCATTTTGTCTCAATCAGAAGGAAAAAAAGAAAAAAAAAGGAAAATGTAAAGGAGGAATTAAAAATAGGAATTTCTTTAGTTGGAGGGGAAGGAGCTTGCATCTCTGACAGGACAGACCATTCACATTACAGCTATTGATAAGTTTAGCTGAAGTTGAAACCAAAAGAATATAAGCTATGTTTGTGTTTGCATTTTTTTCTAGTACTAAAATAACCTTAGCATGTGACTTTTTTGTTACCAAGTCTTACTACCCATTCGGTTATATTCATATGTACTAATTATGTTAATGTCCTAGGGATGAGGGAGGTTGAATTAGAGTAAGAGTACTCGCATTTTCAAGGGAAGTGGAAAAACTGTTTAAGAAAAACCATCCTCATATGTGGAGTGAAAAACTACTTAAAAAAAACCCACCCTCATTACACCAATTGGGATTCAAAGTCCCATCTCCCCTACATTGGCAGTCTAGTGTATTGAGATAGGTCCTGGCCTAGACCATTCAACCACCGGAGAAGAAGACACGACTTCATTCTGCTTTAGCCTATTTTATGGCAAATCTTTTTCATGTATTCAAACATTATTAATTAAATGAAGGATGTTCATTTTTAGAATTTCAGAGCTTCGTATGCGAGACACAATTAATAAAATAATCAGTTGCCAAATAATTGGATGTAGAGCATTTTCAGGATTACTTAATTAAACACATTTATCAGAAGTAGTATTAAACCCCCATCGATAGTCATGCGAACTAAACATCAAACTCGTCTAGTCTGGTTTACCAGTGATTGGGAGGTCAAGACTCAAATCCCGGCTGGGTATATGAGGGTGGATAATTTCCCACTCTCAATTCTTTATTAAGCTATAAAAGACAGTTCTTTCACAGAATATGTATTTATTCCCTATTGTTCGGACTGTGAACCAGGGTTTGAGAACCACTGGGTTGGACAGTAATATTATTAGATTATTATTATTACTATTATTATCACTGCGTCTTACTACCCATTCAGATTATACTCACGCTAATATGTAATGGTAGGGTGATTGTGAGATGAAATGGAGGACCTACAGTTTAAATGTGGGATCCGAACCACAGTAGAGGCCTGGCATTCCTCACATTCACAAGTTGTGATTAATACACGTCTTGTCAGAGGTGAAGGAAGGGTTTGACTATCAGATATATCTGTGCCGGGACTGAGGATCGAACCCCGAACCCAATATATTATTAGAAATTGTAGACTTGTTTCCATTAAGTGTTTGATGTTTATTCAAAAGGTCATTGCTATTCCAGAAAATTTTTACAAACAATTTGTAGCCTTACTAATAACCAAATTAAATATATAACAAGTAGATGATAATTTAATAAAATGGGACAAAAAATTTTTTATGGCCTGAGCCTGCAAGCAAGCTATACCACCGACGTTTGTGATAATGATAGTGCCAACATTTGCAAATAGAGGGTGTCATGAGTTCAGCAAATGATCACTATGGCCGTTAATCTCACTTTTCTAGACCTGAGCCACTACTTATTTATTCATGCAACTCATTTGCCTTCACGAGGCTGAGTTTTACCACAATCCAGATCCTCTGCTTCAAAAAAAATAATTCTGGAAGCGCCGGGAATTGAGCCCGGGACATCTGAATCTGTGTTTTTCTATGAAAGGGGTCCTCCATTCTCTGTCCAGGCTAATACTCATGCATTTTATCTTAAATGCCCTTTGAATTCTTACTCGTGGATAATTTGTTATTTTTGTTTTTATTTTACATCATGGTTTACTATTAGTCTGGGCCAAATAACTGACTAATGAAATAAATATAATGGTAAAATTTCAATGAAATGTACTCGCATTTGTGAGAAGGAAGATTGGGAACCATTTTTAAAAAGAACCTCACACTTGATACACCTGCCTGGGGTTTACACCTCGACCTTCCTGTCATCGGCTAACCAAACTAAAACATTTTTATGTCATTCATTGTAATATTGTAGTAAGGAGATAAAAGTAAATATTGGTATAAGGAAAAACTTAAATGTTACAATCAATTATATAATTATATTTTAATGATGTTTATATTAAAATAATTT